>CM065686.1:1197396-1206617 GCA_017654935.2 Phymorhynchus buccinoides
ATCCGTAGGCATAAACACACATTATATAAACATCAAAAATTGCAATATATATTCACACGCAGACAAACAAGGATCAACACTTTAGTACATTAATATGAATTGAAGAAATAATTAAACATCAAAACCTAATATTTTCTTCACACAGAAATATGCATGCATGCGTGTGCGCACCTCCCCCTCTCCCACATGCACCATCACCACCACCACCATAAAACAACAACCACAATGCATTTACATAAGGCGTGCAGACAAGCAAGCATCAACACAATAGTACATTAACATACATTGGGAAATCATTAAATATCACATATCACATTATACATTATATGATGATGATGATTTCTCTCCCTTTCTAGGTTCTACATATCCAAGGTGTGGATGATAATGATGAAGATGATGAAGATGATCATGATGATGAAGATGATGATGATGATGATGATGATGATTTCTTTCCCTTTCTAGGTTCTACCTATCCAAGGTGTGGATGATAATGATGATGATGATGATGATGATGATGATGATTTATCTCCCTCTCTAGGTTCTACCTATCCAAGGTGTGGATGATGATGATGGTGATGATGAAGATGATGATGATGAAGATGATGATGATTGTGATGATGATGATTTATCTCCCTCTCTAGGTTCTACCTATTCAAGGTGTACACCGAGCTGGATCGATATAACCCCCAGTTTGAGTATGTGCTGTATGAGGGAAACCTGGCCACGTCGTACCACTTTGACAAACCAGTGGTGGCCATGAGTGTGGCATCGCACGGACAACTCATTGCCTACGCCTATCACAATGACCGTAAGTTACTATGGCCTACGCCTATCATGATGACCATAAGTTACTATGGACTACGCCTATCACGATGACCGTAAGTTACTATGGACAACTCATTGCCTACGCCTATCACGATGACCGTAAGTTACTATGGCCTACGCCTATCACGATGACCATAAGTTAGTATGGACAACTCATTGCCTACGCCTATCACGATGACCGTAAGTTACTATGGCCTACGCCTATCACGATGAGCGTAAGTTAGTATGGACAACTCATTACCTACGCCTATCACGATGACCGTAAATTAGTATGGACCGCCTATCACGATGACCGTAAGTCACTATGGACAACTCATTACCTACGCCTATCACGATGACCGTAAGTTACTATGGCCTACGCCTATCACGATGACCGTAAGTTAGTATCGACAACTCATTACCTACGCCTATCACGATGACCGTAGGTTAGTATGGACAACTCATTGCCTACGCCTATCACGATGACCGTAAGTTACTATGGACTGCGCCTATCACGATGACCGTAAGTGAGTATGGACAACTCATTACCTACGCCTGTCACGATGACCGTAAGTTACTATGGCCTACGCCTATCACGATGACCGTAAGTTACTATGGACTACGCCTATCATGATGACCGTAAGTTGCCATGGACTATGCCTATCGCAATGACCATAAGTTACTATGGACTACGCCTATCATGATGACCGTAAGCTACTATGGACTACGACTATCACAATGACCGTAAGTTACTATGGACTATGCCTATCATGATGACCGTAAGTTGACATGGACTATCACGATGACCGTAAGTTACTATGGACTACGCCTATCATGATGACCGTAAGTTGCCATGGACTATGCCTATCACAATGACCGTAAGTTACTATGGACTATGACTATCACAATGACCGTAAGTTACTATGGACTACGCCTATCATGATGACCGTAAGTTACTATGGACTATCATGATGACCGTAAGTTACTATGGACTATTCCTATCATGATGACCGTAAGTTGCCATGGACTATGCCTATCATGATGACCGTAAGTTACTATGGACTACGCCTATCATGATGACTGTAAGTTATTGTGGACTACGCCTATCACGATCACCTTAAGTTACTATGGACTACGCCTATCACGATGACCGTAAGTTACTATGGACTACGCCTATCATGATGACTGTAAGTTACTGTGGACTACGCCTATCACGATCACCTTAAGTTACTATGGACTACGCCTATCATGATGACCGTACGTTATTATGGACTATAAGTTACTATGGACTACGCCTATCACGATGACTGTAAGTTACTATGGACTACGCCTATCATGATGACCGTAAGTTATTATGGACTGCGCCTATCATGATGAACGTAAGTTACTGTGGACTACGCCTATCACGATGACCGTAAGTTACTATGGACTACGCCTATCATGATGACCGTAAGTTACTGTGGACTATAAAGATGACTGTAAGTTACTATGGACTACGCCTATCACGATGACCGTAAGTTACTATGGACTATCATGATGACCGTAAGTTACTATGGACTACGCCTATCACGATGACCGTATGTTACTATGGACTACGCCTATCATGATGACTGTAAGTTAGTATGGACTATCAATGATGACCATAAGTTACTATGGACTATGCATATCATATGACCGTAAGTTACTGTGGACTATCACGATGACCGTAAGTTACTATGGACTACGCCTATCATGATGACTGTAAGTTACTATGGACTATCAATGATGACCATAAGTTACTATGGACTATGCATATCATATGACCGTAAGTTACTGTGGACTATCACGATGACCGTAAGTTACTATGGACTACGCCTATCACGATGACTGTAAGTTACTATGGACTACGCCTATCACGATGACCGTAAGTTACTATGGACTACACCTATCACAATGACCGTAAGTTACTATGGCCTACGCTTATCACGATCACCGTAAGTTACTATGGACTATCACGATGACCATAAGTTTCTATGGACTACGCCTATCAGATGACTAAGCTACTGTGGACTATCACGATGACTGTAAGTTACTATGGACTATCATGATGACTGTAAGTTACTGTGGACTATCACGATGACCGTAAGTTACTATGGACTATCATGATGACCGTAAGTTACTATGGACTACGCCTATCACGATGACCGTAAGTTACTGTGGACTATCAGGATGACCGTAAGTTACTATGGATTACGCCTATGACGATGACCGTAAGTTACTGTGGACTATGCCTATCACGATGACCGTAAGTTACTGTGGACTACACCTATCACGATGACCGTAAGTTACTGTGGACTATCAGGATGACCGTAAGTTACTATGGACCGCCTATCAGATGACTGTAAGTTACTATGGACTTCGCTTATCAGGATGACTGTAAGTTACTATGGACTATCACGATGACCGTAAGTTACTATGGACTATCACGATGACTGTAAGTTACTGTGGACTACGCCTATCACGATGACTGTAAGTTACTGTGGACTACGCCTATCAGATGGCCGTAAGTTAATATGGACTACGCCTATCAGATGACTGTAAGTTACTACGGACTATCACGATGACCGTAAGTTACTATGGACTATCACGATGACCGTAAGTTACTATGGACTACGCCTATCATGATGACCGTAAGTTACTGTGGGCTACGCCTATCATGATGACCGTAAGTTACTATGGACTACGCCTATCACGATGACCGTAAGTTACTATGGACTACGCCTATCATGATGACCGTAAGTTACTATGGACTACGCCTATCAGATGACCGTAAGTTACTATGGACTACGCCTATCAGATGACCGTACGTTACTGTGGACTACGCCTATCATGATGACCGTAAGTTACTGTGGGCTACGCCTATCATGATGACCGTAAGTTACTATGGACTACGCCTATCATGATGACCGTAAGTTACTATGGACTATGCGTATCATGATGACTGTAAGTTACTGTGGACTACGCCTATCACGATGACCGTAAGTTACTGTGGACTACGCCTATCAGATGACCATAAGTTACTATGGACTACGCCTATCATGATGACCGTAAGTTACTATGGACTATGCGTATCATGATGACCGTAAGTTACTGTGGAATACGCCTATCAGGATGACCGTAAGTTACTATGGACTATCATGATGACCGTATGTTGCTATGGACTACGCCTATCAAGATGACCGTATGTTACTATGGACTATCAGGATGACCGTAAGTTACTGTGGACTACGCCTATCATGATGACCGTAAGTTACTATGGACTATCAGGATGACCGTAAGTTACTATGCACTACGCCTATCATGATGAACGTAAGTTACTGTGGACTATCACGATGACCGTAAGTTACTATGGACTACGCCTATCACGATGACCGTAAGTTACTGTGGACTACGCCTATCACGATGAGCGTAAGTTACTATGGACAACTCATTACCTACGCCTATCACGATGACCGTAAGTTACTATGGACTACGCCTATCACGATGAGCGTAAGTTACTATGGACAACTCATTACCAACGCCTATCACGATGACCGTAAGTTACTATGGACTACACCTATCACGATGACCGTAAGTTACTATGGACTACGCCTATCACGATGACCGTAAGTTAGTATGGACAACTCATTGCCTACGCCTATCACGATGGACTATCAGGATGACCGTAAGTTACTATGCACTACGCCTATCATGATGAACGTAAGTTACTGTGGACTATCACGATGACCGTAAGTTACTATGGACTACGCCTATCACGATGACCGTAAGTTACTGTGGACTACGCCTATCACGATGAGCGTAAGTTACTATGGACAACTCATTGCCTACGCCTATCACGATGACCGTAAGTTAGTATGGCCTACGCCTATCACGATGAGCGTAAGTTACTATGGACAACTCATTACCTACGCCTATCACGATGACCGTAAGTTACTATGGACTACGCTTTTCACGATGACCGTAAGTTACTATGGACAACTCATTGACTACGCCTATCACAATGACCGTAAGTTACTATGGACTACGCCTATCAAGATGACCGTATGTTACTATGGACTATCAGGATGACCGTAAGTTACTATGGACTACGCCTATCATGATGACTGTAAGTTACTGTGGACTATCACGATGACCGTAAGTTACTGTGGACTACGCCTATCACGATGACTGTAAGTTACTGTGGACTACGCCTATAACGATGACTGTAAGTTACTGTGGACTACGCCTATCATGATGACTGTAAGTTACTGTGGACTACGTCTATCACGATGACTGTAAGTTACTGTGGACTACGTCTATCACGATGACTGTAAGTTACTGTGGACTACGCCTATCACGATGACTGTAAGTTACTGTGGACTACGTCTATCACGATGACTGTAAGTTACTGTGGACTACGCCTATAACGATGACTGTAAGTTACTGTGGACTACGCCTATAACGATGACTGTAAGTTACTGTGGACTACGCCTATCATGATGACTGTAAGTTACTGTGGACTACGCCTATCACGATGACTGTAAGTTACTGTGGACTACGCCTATAACGATGACTGTAAGTTACTGTGGACTACGCCTATAACGATGACTGTAAGTTATTGTGGACTACGCCTATCACGATGACTGTAAGTTACTGTGGACTACGCCTATAACGATGACTGTAAGTTACTGTGGACTACGCCTATCATGATGACTGTAAGTTACTGTGGACTACGCCTATCACGATGACTGTAAGTTACTGTGGACTACGCCTATAACGATGACTGTAAGTTATTGTGGACTACGCCTATCATGATGACTGTAAGTTACTGTGGACTACGCCTATAACGATGACTGTAAGTTATTGTGGACTACGCCTATCACGATGACTGTAAGTTACTGTGGACTACGCCTATAACGATGACTGTTAGTTATTGTGGACTACGCCTATCATGATGACTGTAAGTTACTGTGGACTACGCCTATAACGATGACTGTAAGTTATTGTGGACTACGCCTATAACGATGACTGTAAGTTAATGTGGACTACGCCTATAACGATGACTGTTAGTTATTGTGGACTACGCCTATCATGATGACTGTAAGTTACTGTGGACTACGCCTATAACGATGACTGTAAGTTACTGTGGACTACGCCTATAACGATGACTGTAAGTTATTGTGGACTACGCCTATCATGATGTTGTACTGTACTGTGTTGTACTGTACTGTGTTGTACTGTGTTGTACTGTACTGTACTGTGTTGTAATGTACTGTACTGTGTTGTAATGTACTGTACTGTGTTGTACTGTACTGTGTTGTAATGTACTGTATTGTGTTGTAATGTACTGTACTGTGTTGTACTGTACTGTGTTGTAATGTACTGTACTGTGTTGTAATGTACTGTACTGTGTTGTACTGTACTGTACTGTGTTGCAATGTACTGTACTGTGTTGTAATGTACTGTACTGTGTTGTTGTACTGTACTGTACTGTGTTGTAATGTACTGTACTGTGTTGTAATGTACTGTACTGTGTTGTACTGTACTGTACTGTGTTGCAATGTACTGTACTGTGTTGTAATGTACTGTACTGTGTTGTAATGTACTGTACTGTGTTGTAATGCACTGTACTGTGTTGTACTGCACTGTACTGTGTTGTACTGTACTGTACTATGTTGTACTGTACTGTACTGCATGTTGTACTGCAATGTACTGTGTTGCACTGTACTGTGTTGTAATGTACTGTATTGTGTTGTACTGTGTTTTGTGTAATGTACTGTACTGTGTTGTAATGTACTGTATTGTGTTGTACTGTGTTGTAATGTACTGTACTGTGTTATAATGTACTGTGTTGTAATGTACTGTACTGTGTTGTGTTGTACTGTACTGTACTGTGTTGTAATGTACTGTACTGTGTTGTACTGTACTGTACTGTGTTGTAATGCACTGTACTGTGTTATAATGTACTGTACTGTGTTGTACTGTACTGTGTTGTATTGTACTGTAATGTACTGTACTGTGTTGTACTGTACTGTACTGTACTGTTATAATGTACTGTACTGTTTTGTACTGTACTGTGTTGTACTGTACTGTACTGTACTGTACTGTACTGTACTGTACTGTGTTATAATGTACTGTACTGTGTTGTACTGTACTATACTGTGTTGTACTGTACTGTACTGTGTTGTACTGTACTGTACAGTGTTGTAATGTATTGTACTGTGTTGTAATGTACTGTACTGTGTTGTAATGTACTGTACTGTGTTGTACTGTACTGTACTGTACTGTACTAACTGTACTGTACTGTATTGTGTTGTACTGTACTGTGTTGTAATGTACTGTACTGTGTTGTAATGTACTGTACTGTGTTGTACTGTACTGTGTTATAATGTACTGTAATGTATTGTGTTGTACTGTACTGTGTTAGAATGTACTGTACTGTGTTATAATGTCACAGAAACAGTGCACATAGGCACCCCAGACAGTAAGGCCCAGAGAGTGCTGGTCAAACAACACATGTTCATGGAATCCCCTATCAGCGTCGTCAAGTTCTCGCCGGATGCCTCCATGCTGGTTGCTGTGGATGCCAACGGAAACATCTCCTGCTACAGTGTGGCGCATCGTCAAGCCGTGTCGCTGCACACGTCCACTGAGAGGTCCATGCTCAGTCTGCAGAGATCATCGGCTGAGCAGTGCTACATCACCAGGTGAGAGATGGGTAGTGTGTGGCGCATCGTCAAGCCGTGTCTCACCAGGTGAGAGATGGGTAGTGTGTGGTGCATTGTGAAACCGTGTCTCACCAGGTGAGAGATGGGTAGTGTATGGCGCATCATCAAGCCGTGTCGCTACACACGTCCACTGAGAGGTCCGTGCTCAGTGTGCAGAGATCATCGGCTGAACAGTGCCACATCAGCAGGTGAGAGATGGGTAGTGTGTGGCGCATCGTCAAGCCGTGTCTCACCAGGTGAGAGATGGGTAGTGTGTGGCGCATCGTCAAGCCATGTCTCACCAGGTGAGAGATGGGTAGTGTATGGCGCATCATCAAGCCGTGTCGCTACACACGTCCACTGAGAGGTCCGTGCTCAGTGTGCAGAGATCATCGGCTGAACAGTGCCACATCAGCAGGTGAGAGATGGGTAGTGTATGGCGCATCATCAAGCCGTGTCGCTACACACGTCCACTGAGAGGTCCGTGCTCAGTGTGCAGAGATCATCGGCTGAACAGTGCCACATCAGCAGGTGAGAGATGGGTAGTGACGCCATGGTTTGGGACCATGAAGGCGTACCTTCATTATCATAAGGCACATCACCAGGTGAGAGATGGCGTACCTTCATTATTATAAGGCACATCACCAGGTGAGAGATGGCGTACCTTCATTATTATAAGGCACATCAGCAGGTTAGAGATGGGTAGTAACACCATGGTTTGGGACCATGAAGGCGTACCTTCATTATTATAAGACACAATCGCCACATTTGACACTAAACTTCATTCTCTTAGCTGATCTACACGGGTCAGATGCAGTGGTTGAAAAAGGCAACATTCGGCCAAAATTCCCTTCAAATCTTTGCAAGGTTTTTTTGGTGTTGTTTTTGTCCACGATAGACATTGATTATTGGCATGCAGAGATTGTCTGCTGAATAGTATACTACATTACTCAGGCATGAAAGAGTTCCGCTTTTCGCTGAAAATCCGCGTAAATTTTTGAAAACTTCCGTGGAAAAAAAAAAAAATCTGCGTAAATGAATGACCGATCTTGCCTTATTCGTATATGTACAAGTCTGTATTTGGCGATTCTCAAACTGGTTAACCGGAAGTCGCTTTAGCTCACTGGCTTCAAAGTTGCGCGAAGGAAGGCGAAATGAAAAAAAAAACAAAAAAAAAGTAGAAAAAAAAAACAAAAAAAAAAAAAAAAAAAAACGAGATGAGTATCTGTCGCTGACGAAAAGCATTGATGTGAGTTGAAAATGTGTGTTTTTATGCTATTTGAGTCGACGAAATGTTCGGACCCCCTTCCGCTGAATAAAATTTGTGACATGAGGTAGGTTGTGTTAAAAAAAATTATCGGAACATCACATAGCCCCCCCCCCCCCCCCCCCCCCGTCAACAAAACGTCGGACGATATGTGAAAATCCGAGGTGGAAGGACAAAACTACCGACGTGAGGTGAAAATCCGGGTGGAAGGGTTTCTGGGACGAAATTTTTTCCTCTTTTTTGATCTCCATCCACTTTCATGCCTGATTACTAAGTGAAAGCTACTGTATGCGTTTTGTCATTATTGATGGACTTTGTCACCAAGTAGGAGAATAGCTTGATTGTTATGGAAAGTGATTATGTACTGTGCTATTCTCAGGTCCAGTCTGTTGATTCACGACTCACATTGAAGAATAGATTGCTTA
>CM065686.1:1207117-1214617 GCA_017654935.2 Phymorhynchus buccinoides
AGCAGGCAAGGGGAGAAGGTGGAGAGTGAACGACAGCGATAAACAGCAGGCAGAGGGGGAGAAGGTGGAGGAGTGAACACAGCGATAAACAGCAGGCATAGGGGGAGAAGGTGGAGGAGTGAACACAGCGATAAACAGCAGGGTGGTGGAGTGAACACAGCGATAAACAGCAGGCAGAGGGGGAGAAGGTGGAGGAGTGAACACAGCGATAAACAGCAGGCATAGGGGGAGAAGGTGGAGGAGTGAACACAGCGATAAACAGCAGGGTGATGGAGTGAACACAGCGATAAACAGCAGGCAGAGGGGGAGAAGGTGGAGGAGTGAACACAGCGATAAACAGCAGGCAGAGGGGGAGAAGGTGGTGGAGTGAACACAGCGATAAACAGCAGGCAGAGGGGGTGAAGGTGGAGGAGTGAACACAGCGATAAACAGCAGGGTGGTGGAGTGAACACAGCGATAAACAGCAGGCATAGGGGGAGAAGGTGGAGGAGTGAACACAGCGATAAACAGCAGGCATAGGGGGAGAAAGTGGAGGAGTGAACACAGCGATAAACAGCAGGCAGAGGGGGAGAAAGTGGTGGAGTGAACACAGCGATAAACAGCAGGCAGAGGGGGAGAAGGTGGAGGAGTGAACACAGCGATAAACAGCAGGGTGATGGAGTGAACACAGCGATAAACAGCAGGCATAGGGGGAGAAGGTGGAGGAGTGAACACAGCGATAAACAGCAGGCAGAGGGGGAGAAAGTGGTGGAGTGAACACAGCGATAAACAGCAGGCAGAGGGGGAGAAAGTGGTGGAGTGAACACAGCGATAAACAGCAGGGTGGTGGAGTGAACACAGCGATAAACAGCAGGGTGGTGGAGTGAACACAGCGATAAACAGCAGGCAGAGGGGGAGAAGGTGGAGGAGTGAACACAGCGATGAACAGCAGGCAGAGGGGGAGAAGGTGGAGGAGTGAACAGCAGCGATAAACAGCAGGCAGAGGGGGAGGGGGATCAAGGAATGGTCTAAGGCAATGGGGTGCAGATTAACACAAACATCTCAGGTCCTAATCGTTGGTATTGTCAATTATGTAAAATATCACACTGTGCTGGGGTTTTTTCCTCAGCAAACTGGGTATCTGTGATGCTTTAAAAAAAAAAGTAAAACAGACAATTATCTTATTGGGAGACAGAGTAAGAGACAGGAACAGACCAACAACAGACAGAGAGACTGATGCACAGAGAGAACAGACAGGACAGACTGATGCAGAGACAGACAGACAGACAGACAAACAGAGAGAGACAGACAGACAGATAGACTGATGCAGAGAGAGACACACAGACAGACTGATGCACAGCAGAGACACACAGACAGACTGATGCACAGGATATACACACAGACAGACTGATGCATAGAGAGACACACAGACGAGACTGGTGCACAGAGAGACAGACCGACAGACTGATGCAGAGACAAGACAGACAGACTTGATGCAGAGACAGAGAGACAGACAGACAGACTGATTGCAGCGAAGACAAGACAGACTGATGGAGATAAATCAGACAGCAAGACTGATGCACTAGAGTGCCAGACGAGACTAGAGAGATAGACAGATATACTGATGCAGAGACAGAAGGCAGACAGACAGACTGATGGCAGATAGAGAAACTGACAGAGATACTGATGCAGAGAGAGACAGACAGACTGATGCAGAAAGAGGACAGACAGAGAGACAACAGACGAGTAGACAGACAGAGCGTACTGATGCAGAGAGAGACCGACTACGCAGAGATACTGATGCGAAGAGAGACAGACAGAGAGATAGGGACTAGATGCAGAGAGAGACACACAGACAGACTGATGCACAGAGAGACAGACAGACAGACTGACACAAAGTAGGGTCCAGTAGAGTGTCTTTGGCACTGTTCTACATCCTGCAGGACATGCACTCACATGTGCGCGTGAGAGCCCTCGCACTGCGCACACACACACACACACATACACACACACACACACACACCAATTCCACTACCACAGCAGCATCAAAACACACACCGCACACAGAGACCGACTACAAGTAGGTTCCAGTTGGATGTAGTTGGCACTTTTCTATACTTCCTCAGACACACCCCCCCCACCCCCACCCCACCCCACCCCACCACACAACCACACACTCAGCTATGAGTTGCAGCGAGTGGAGATGTAGTGTTGGAAGGCCAGGGAGGCAGGGCACACCCCCACTCTCCCACACACACACACAACCTCGGACTATGACACAGCGTGATGGACAATGTAGGGTCCTGCGGAGGCCAGGGAGCAGGGCACTACCTCCTGCCCTCTCCACACACACAACACACACCTCAGCTATGAGTTGCATGACTATAGATGTAGTCACACACAGGCCAGTGTCCAGGCGCAACCCCCCCCCCCCCCTCCCTACGGTCTGCAAACACCGCCAACCTCCAGCTATGAGTTGCATGATGGAGATGTACACTGGAAGGCCAGGGAGCAGGGCACCCCCACCCCACCACACACGCACAGAACCAACCCAAGCTATGAGTTGCAGGATGGAGATGTAGTCTGGAAGGCCATGGAGCAGGGCACTGTTCCACCCCACCACACAACCAACCTCAGCTATGAGTTGCAGGATGGAGATGTAGTCTGGAAGGCTCAGGGAGCAGGGCACCCCCACCCCACCACACTGCACACATCATGTAGAACATATAACATGTCCACCACCTGCACACATCATGTAGAACATATAACATGTCCACCACCTGCACACATCATGTAGAACATATAACATGTCCACCACCTGCACACATCATGTAGAACATATAACATGTCCACCACCTGCACACATCATGTAGAACATATAACATGTCCACCACCTGCACACATCATGTAGAACATATAACATGTCCACCACCTACACACATCATGTAGAACATATAACATGTCCACCACCTGCACACATCATGTAGAACATATAACATGTCCACCACCTGCACACATCATGTAGAACATATAACATGTCCACCACCTGCACACATCATGTAGAACATATAACATGTCCACCACCTGCACACATCATGTAGAACATGCTGCAGACACACAGTTTGCACATTATCATGTATAACGTTATGTTCTGTATATAACATATTCAACTGCATCACAGCAGGGGCTTGATCAGCAAGACCTGGCTGGCTGGGTCATCTTAGATTATCGTTTTTGTTTTATTTTGTTTTTGACACCCGACTTTGGACCTTGACCGTATATAGTAGTACAAAAATCAAACTGAGTTGCTACATACTCAGCAATGCACGGCCATTCAATTGAGATTTGTTAGTTTCCACCTAACGTGCACTATATCGTGAAACCCACTCACCTCCTCCTCTACTGCATGATCTCCTTCATCCATCCATCCAGTCACTGACCCTAGCAAGACTCAGCAGCAGGGCTAGCAGGCATGCAGAAACTCAGTAGTAAGCAAGACAGTTGGCTGCTACCTCTAGGCCTACAGCCAACTCTCTCTCGGCTCTCGGATCTCCTCTCTCTCTCCTCCATTCGATCAGGTCCACACAACCACTCCCCCCCCCGGCAATGGTGAAGCTCCTCAAAAAAGCCTCTCAATCTCACGTCTCGTCTCCTCAAGCCTGGTCAACCCCTCATCTCCTCTGCTCTGTCTTCTCTGCCTGTCTCTTTTCTCTCTGCGCTCTGCGTATTCTCTGGAAGTGTTGAGGGGTCTCGCTCTCACTGTCAGTGGCTCGTCGGTGTCTCTTCTGTCTCTCCTCAGGATCTGTCTGTCTCTCCTGGGTCATCTGTCTCGTCTCAGCACTCTCGTGGGGCGTCTCTGTCCCTCTGTCTCTCTTTCTCTCTCTTTCCTGTCTCTACCTTGCTCTGTCTGTCCTCTTCTCTTTCTCTCTCGTCTCTCTGTCTTCTCTCTCTCTGTCTTCCTGTCTCCATCCATCTCTATCTCTCTCCTGTCGCTCTCTCTCTCTCTCTCTCTCTCGTTCTTGTTCTTTCCTCTCTCTCTCTCTGTCTCCTTGCTCAAAGTGGGGTGCCTGCGTCATTCTCTCTCTCTCCTCTCTCTCTCCTTCTCTCTCCCTGTCTCTCTCTCTGCTCTCGATCTCTCTCTCTCTCTCTCGCCATCTACTCCTCAAGGGTTCTTCTTCGTCCCCTCTCTTGCAGTCGCTCTCTCTCTCTCTCTCCTCTCCTCGGTCTAGTCTCTCATCTCTCTCTCGTCTCTCTCTCTGTCTCTGTCCTCTCTCTGAGTAGTCTCTCCCTCCAGCCCCTGTTGTCCCAGTAGCACAATACAATCACTGCCCCTTCTGTCCCCCCTCGCCTAGGCTTACGGGTTCACTTGTAATATTTACATCAAATCATCAGTCAACAGATAGAGTTTCAAACCATGAAAGTTTCCAACAATGCTTTGTGAAATTTTCAAGTCAAAAAAAAAGAAAAAAAAGAAAGTAAAACGAGTGAAGTACAAGAAGAAAAAACAAACACACAAACGAACTTTACAAACGTTTAGAGTTACAAAAACGAAGAACTAGTTTACCAAAATTCAGAGCACATTCTGCATGTTTACACACACACACACGCGCGCGTGCGCTCACACTCGCACCATACACACAATCACTCTGGAAGAGCAAATTTAACATTTTCAGAGATGCAAAGCACATAGGCCTAAAACATGAATTACAGAATGGCAGATATATTCAGACAAACATTATTTCGTGCACATAACATCAATATATTGAGCATGCTGTGTTGTATGTAAATGTAGATGTGGGTGTGTTTTAAATTGTCAGTAAGTTCATGCAAATCACAATACAAGCATGCAACAGCGATTGTCATGTTAAAATTATGTTAGCTGCATTGAAAATTTGCACATGTGTAAACTGACTTATCTGTCGATGAGCAGCTAATCCAGAAGGCAGCAACGTAGGATGAATCAGTCTCAGCACAACACAACACAGCTCAACACAACGATGGCTGATTTCTCCAGCTATCAGTCTCAGCACAACACAACACAGCTCAACACAACGATGGCTGATTTCTCCAGCTATCAGTCTCATCAATTCACACAAAACACAATATCTGCAGCCTTTTTTAAACACTTTGTTAAAGAATTCGTCGATCTTGCCAATCCACACACACACAATTAAACACATGAATGTTTTTCACTGGGATGGGGCCTCTCTCTCTCTCTCTCCTTCTCTCTCTCTTTCTCCCCCCTCAGTCTCTCTCTCTCCCCCCGGCTCTCTCTCTATCTCACCTCTTCCCCCCCCCCTTTCTCTCTCTGCGCATGCATACACATTTGTGCGCGCTAGTGTGTGATTTTATGAAATAGGCTGCGCCTGACTACAGAATATATATTTATCTGTACAGTTATTGAGTAAGAAACATTTCTGACGTGTTCATGTTTCTGTCACTTTTGATCACAACAAAATGTTTGCTAATTTCACAAAACTGTTCATCGTTGGCGTATGAGAACTGTGGTGCCCCGTGCGTGCGTGCGCGCACTGCTCGTGTGTGCTGTGTGCTCTGTGCATGTATGTGTGTGCATGTGTGTGTCGCATATATGCGTGTGTGTGAACGGCGTGCGTTGCGTTGCGGCGCGTATGTGTGGGCGTGTATGTTAGTATTCCTTATATTAGTATGTCAGTTTGTTGGCGTCTGTAATGAAGGCGTGATTAACGTTGAGTGAGAGAATAGAGAAAAATTAAAAGAGAGTAATATAGAGACGGACAGAGAATGTGTGTGTATGTGTGTGTGCGCGTGTTTATGCATATGCGCGTACGGATGTGTCTATATGTGAACGTGAGAGTGCGTGTATGCACGTGTGCGTGCGCGCACACGTGCGTTCGTGCGCGCGTGCATGTTAATATTTCTCTTGAAGTAGGCCTACGTTTTAATTTTATACAGTTTGTTGGCGTCTGTAATTACAGCGTGATTAATATTTTGAATGAGAAAGAGAAATGGGACATGCAGTTTTACCCTGGGAAATGTCAAACCTTGCCCGTCACGCGAAGCAGGAAGCCCTCACATTTCCCATACCAACTTCATGGTCACACCCTGGACACAGTGCAGTCGGCAAAGTACCTGGGCGTCACCCTCCAGGCAAATGGCAGCTGGGACATCCATCTGAGTGCCGTCACAGCTAAAGCCAGTCAGACGCTCGACTTTCTCCGTCGCAACCTCAAGATGTGCCTCCACTGAGCTGAGAGCAAAAGCCTACATTGCCTTTGTAAGGCCGCTTCTTGAATACGCCTGCTCAGTGTGGGACCCCTCCACTCAGAAAAACATCGACAGAGTGGAGCTGATCCAACGGAGAGCAGCAAGATTCGTCCTCAATCAATACCGTAGGACAGCCAGCATCACAGCAATGCTCCAGAGGCTTGACTGGAGCTCCCTGCAGCAATGCCGCCAGGTGACAAGACTCACCATGCTGCATAAAATACAAAATGACATGTTGAGCGTCAATAAGAACAGACTTGTCCCCCAACCAGAGCGGCAGCGCAGAGGACACACACTGCAATTCCTTGTCCCCCAATGTCCAACACAATACCGACAGAGTTCCTTTTTCCCACGTACCATCAGGGAGTGGAACATCCTACCTTCAGCAGCAGTTGAGGCCAGAACTCCAGAGAGCTTCGCGACTAGAGTCTGGGAGCACCTGACTGGAAAACCTCCTGCTGCAACCGCCACCTCTGATGGCCCCACTCTGGGGACGTCAGACTAACAAGCACCAACAGCCTCCCCCCCCTCCCAGCCCCCCCTTTGGTCCCCCATCTTCCCCCACCCCCTCCTCCCCTCTTCCACCAACCCAACGGATGAACAGTTTCCTAGTTTTCGTATGATCTGTGCTCTCTCTGTTGTTTTATTTCTTCTCAGGCCTTGAGCCTTTCTTCCGGCAAAAGTGGTCTCGAACCTCCCCGGTTCCGTGGCATAATAATCAAAGTGTTGATTGTGGCCACGTACAGTCAAGAAGAAGAAGAGAAGACAAATTTCAATTAAAAGAGAGTAAAAAAAAAAAATACGGGAGAGATAGAGAGAGAGAGAGAGAGAGAGAGAGAGAGATGAGAGAGAGAGAGAGAGAGAGAGGGGGGGGGGGTGAGGGGGGATGAGTAGTGGCAGAGGATGGGCAACAAAGGAGGTCAGATCACTGGCAGCTAGGCCTACTCACACACGCAGCAACACACCAGCGAAGCTTGGCTGCTTGTAGCCTATAGGATGGTAGGGTTTGAGAGGGTATCGCTGTGGCGGACTGCAGGAAAATCTACACACTGACACTAGCTGTATTTCAGTTTAAATTACTCGGCTACAGTTCGACGGAACATCTAACTAAGTACATGTAGACACTTTAAACGCAAGGTGACTCTAGAACTTATATGTAAAAGCACACTTATCAACACTGGCTACTTTAGACAGAACACACCGAGGAAAATGCCACATAAATCTGTGGTACTGAGGAAAAAAACTAGACCTTGATAGTGCGCACTGTTCCTCTAT
>CM065686.1:1219617-1227117 GCA_017654935.2 Phymorhynchus buccinoides
GTTCGTCCTTCAAAAGTTTCAAAGCACTGCACCTGACACATTTCTGCACTACACAACTGAAATATATGTTTATTGTTTGTTTTTCTTATTCTGGCTTAAAGACTCTAGGAATCATCCCAACAGCCGAAACACTTGAACACTATGGTACAAATGCACCAGCCAGGGATGAGAACATTATGTGTGTGACTGTTTTTGATTACCCCGCCACACTCTGACTTCGGAGGATTTTAGACTGATGATGTTATGCTAGGAGCTTGTGATGGCTTAAGACAATCCCCGCACAACCATGCAGAACATAACAACATTTTGATGTAGCCTTGGTGTTCTAGCTTATGTCAACTGGTCTGACACAGCCTCATGCCAAGGTGTAAACTGAAATATAACCAACATGACCACATAATCAAAAGAATGTAAAAGACCGACAGAATTTATCTTTTGGAGATATTAAAGTACACTGAAACTTGTACATTCACTCTAATGTGCATGCTTACTGCATCTGCAAACACAAATATGCAACACAAGTGACAACACACACACACACACACACACACACACACACACACACACACACACACACACACACTCCTCCCCCACCACACACACACACACACACACACCACCTCCTCCCCCACCCACACACACACACACACACACACACACCTCCTCCCCACCACACACACACACACACACACACCTCCTCCCCCACCACACACACACACACACACACACCTCCTCCCCCACCACACACCCACCCACATACCAGTGAATAAAATATAATGCAATGTAACATCATATTTTTAACGCTAATAGAACACAACACAACACAAAATAACATCTTCACTCTCTTAGCCAGATGATCTTTATACCACAGCTGGCTTTGGGGAAGGTCCCCAAAGGCCAGTCAGTTCTGCAGCACACTCGCAGATATAAAACTTGTGCAAGTTATGTGCACAAACCAATATGATGCGCAATCCGAAAAAAAATCTGGAAGTAAGAAATGCGAAAGATGTGCCCATTATACACGGAAACCCATTGTCACGGTACGGCGTCCAAGTATATCAACCGTTGTTGGATCTTTAAATTATTTGATATTTGTTTTGTTGGAGGAATTAGGCATGTCTACCTTATTCATAACTTCGCGTCATAATAAAAGGCTAGGACGTCATTATGCATAGTTACGTATTTCTTAGTTGATTTAGTCTAAATATCGATTTGTATTAATCGATAAACAAGTTTTAATGTTAACGTTTGAATCTTATTGAACAGTTAGTTGACATAGTATCGCAACCTGCATTGTGATGAATTTCAGTAGGAACTATTTTCTTTCGTCACAGATCAATAATACTGTTACGTCATATAACGGGTTACAAATAGTTCTTTGTTGTACATGGCTGTTTGTAAACATCTTTGTTAGGTTCCCAAAAGTTAATTTCATTATTTAGTTCTGTGCGTCATATTGTTGGGTCTATTCGTTGGGGATCTTTTGCTGGTGAGTAGCAGTAGTCGGCACACGATCTCTCATGCAAATATCCAGAGTGGATTGTGTTGTTTTGTAAAGTAAACCTGTGTCGAGTCTTGTCGTTGGCCGTTACGATCATCTTCTTCTTCACTGTCTGTCCCTCTCTCATGTCGCATTGTTCCTTGATTACTTTGACATGGAAAGCCATACGACAACTTATTCTTTTTGTTAATTATCTTTGGAGACGGAACTTATGACTACCCGACTTTGACAACTCACTCAGTACGTAGAAAAGAGAACTCAAAAACGGTGTTCTTGTATCGTATCCTTGCAGGGGGAGATTCTCGTCACCTCATCTTCATCTTCATCCTCCTCTTCGTCTTCATCCTCGTCTTCGTCTTCATCTTGGTCACCTTCTACCCTTCTTCATCGACCTCTGCATCTTCATCTTCTACATGAAAAGGGATGTTTCGGAAAGTACAATAATTATCATTATTCGAGGACAATAAAGTGTAAAAGTAAAGATTATTGATTTCTGGCAAGAGACTCTAAAGGATACTTTCCCTAAATTTATAACCTCTCATTTCGGTTAGAAAGAGGCAGTAATGTGAAACCGAGACTACTACGTTCTCCGACCGCCACGTTCCTGAGGGCCAGCATTCCTGAACTACCTCATCATCATCTTCAACCAGAAACTGACTTCGTTGGAGCGGGTTCCTTTGGGCACCGACCGACCAACCTATATTCGTGGACATCACACCATCACACTCTTGTGTACACACATACCGAAGCATACACTCTCTCACACACATCAAACGAGATCATCGAATGTGAGTAGTGTTATTTCATATATTTTATTCCAGTGACTGGAAGGCGAACCAGAGCACCAACATTCGGCTGCATTCTTTGACGTTACCTCCGTCATCCATTTTGGATACATATATACATATTCGCGATTGTTTGTATTAGGTGTGGCCCATCATCAAATCCCTCCTCTTATCTTATAGTTAGCTTCTGTCACCTTTATCTGACTGATCATACTGTCCTCCTACTCCTCTTCACTATATCTTTATCTTCACATGTGAACTATCCCTCCTGCTCTCTATAGTAAAATAAAAAATTGTTACATTTGACGAGCGACTCCTTTTTTGTGTGAAAAAAGGTTGTGGCAGTTCCTGAAATCCTTGGACTGAAGGAACTGAAATGTGACTCCCATCACCCACGTAAAACTGGTATACCCGAAACGTTACACCCATCCATAATCCATTCGCTTATTTCTTGTGTATGGGCCCTATGGGTATTTCATGCAGAACTTGCACACTGTGGATGTATGGGCCCTATGGGGATTTCAGGCAGAACTTGCACACTGTGGATATATGGGCCCTATGGGGATTTCAGGCAGAACTTGCACACTGTGGATGTATGGGCCCTATGGGGATTTCATGCAGAACTTGCACATTGTGGATGTATGGGCCCTATGGGGGTTTCATGCAGAACTTGCACATTGTGGATGCAATGCACACAAGCCTAAGACTGTGCAGCCTGCAGTATACTGACCAGTGAAGGCGGAGCTGAAAAACACTTTGACCACGTTGGACTCCTGAGGTGGTAGATCATTGAGCCACCCTTTCAAATGGTAAATGCAACACAGCACAAAGGCAACCAATGCCCCCAGGCTGCAGTATACTGACCAATGCCCCCAGGCTGCAGTATACTGACCAATGCCCCCAGGCTGCAGTATACTGACCAATGTCCCCAGGCTGCAGACTACTGACCAATGCCCCCAGGCTGCAGACTACTGACCAATGCCCCCAGGCTGCAGTATACTGACCAATGCCCCCAGGCTGCAGAATACTGACCAATGCCCCAGGCTGCAGTATACTGACCAATGCCCCAGGCTGCAGTATACTGACCAATGCCCCAGCCTGCAGCATACTGACCAATGCCCCAGCCTGCAGTATACTAACCAATGCCCCAGCCTGCAGCATACTGACCAATGCCCCAGCCTGCAGTATACTGCCAATGCCCCAGCATGCAGTATACTGACCAATGCCCCAGCCCGCAGTATACTGACCAATGGCCCAGCCTGCATTATACTGACCAATGGCCCAGCCTGCATTATACTGACCAATGGCCCAGCATGCAGTATACTGACCAATGGCCCAGCCTGCATTATACTGACCAGTGAAGGTGGAGCTAAAAAACACTTTGACCACGTTGGACTCCTGAGGCGGCAGGTCATTGAGCCAGCCCTCCAGCGCCCTCTGGTAACTGGCCCGCCCAGACGATGATGTCATGTCCATGGTGACTGTGGTGATGATGATGATGATGATGCCCCGCTAATGCTGAGTCAGTGCTACACAACAAAATAAACAACACAACACACACACACACACACACACACACACACACACACACACACACACACACACACACACACACATATGGATTAACTCATGCATGTACACAAATACAGTGGAGATAGCTTTTTAAAAGTCAAAATTGGAGGGACTGAAACTTTATTTTGAGATTAAAAAAAAGAGGAGGTTATGAAGGGATGGAGAAACAGACAGAGAAACAGACAGAGACAGAGACAGAAAGAGTGGCAGACAATAACAGACAGAGAAACAGACAGAGACAGAGACAGAAAGAGTGGCAGACAATATAGTATAGTAAGTATTTCTAAACATTTTCTTTTTCAAAATATGAGATGCGACTTTCCCATGGGCTTCAAATGTTGAAATCAATATATTCTAATGATTTTAAAATGAAGCCAACAAGCATTACAGTAAGAGAAAAATAATACTGACATTGAGCAGGGGTGGTGTGTGTGTACAGATTTAGCCTGACAGTCAACTGTACGCCTGCTATTCCTATTAGGCCTAACTAAATCAAACCAAATGTTGAGTTGTGTTTATTTATTTACAATGGTAGGTAGGTAGGTAGGTAGGTAGGTGATGTAGGGCTATGCATAGGCCTCTCGGCCCTTATTACGCCCCTTCTCGATGAATTTGACTTGTCAGAATTTATTTAGTGGTTTGCGTCTCTTAAATCAATAAACTAATAAAAAGATAAATCTTTAAGAGAATGGCTTTTTTATATATATATATTATATATAATACATCTGAAGAAAAAAACACAACAAATCCTTTGTAAGTTCTAATTTTTTTATATCCAAGCTTTCGAGGGAGTAACCCCTCTTTTTCAAGGTACAGAACTGACAAAGGTAGAAACACCACGTAAAAAAGACTTATGACGTAGAACGATGACATTACATAGAAACTAAAATGACGTATCCTTAAACTTTATCATTGCCTTGTCAACACTCCCCCCCCCCCCACCCCCCACCCCACCCCCAACACACACATATCACCCTCTCCCTACCCTCTCTCCTCTCTCTATAAAAAGTGAAAATGTAGGATAAGTCGATACAATTATGAAAAATGAAGTGACAATTAAACCCTATTTAATGAAGAAATGTTTCTTCTAAATTAAAACCAATAATTATGCTAAAACTAAAGACACGATTTGTTTATCAACAAAAGGTATTATTAGGACTGAGCAAAAAGTCTAAGATAGTCAAATGATCTTTTGATTAATCCCATTACTTGGTTAGCTTTACTGGTTACCTTCTGTATATGTGTATCAAATTTCAAAGCTGGATCAAAAGTTATTCCCAAGTCTTTCTCGTTTTCACATATATTAATTTTACTTGTTGTGAAGTTCGGCTTCATATAATAATCATGTTTAGGGTTTTTCCTTCCTATGTACATACTACATTACCTTGCATTTTTGGACATTAAAATATAAATTCCATTTATCTGACCATGCTTGTAGAGAGTGTAAATCTGACTGTAGTATTTCTTTATTACCAGATGTATTATATAGCTTTGTGTCATCAGCAAAGATCTTACATTCACTATTTACTTCATCGGGCAAGTCATTTATGAATATGGTGAATAGGACTGGGCCTAAAATACTGCCTTGGGGAATACCACTGATTACTTCTGTTTGTTCTGAGTATGATTTACTTACTCTTACTTTCTGTTTTCTATTTGTTAAAAAGCTTCTAATCCATTGTAAAAGTCTACCATCAATTCCATATGCTGACAATTTAAGTAATAATCTTTCGTGTGGCACGGAATCAAACGCCTTTTTAAAATCAAGATACACTATGTCTCTCCTATATCTATCAGTTTTGTAAAATTTTCCATGACTTGAAGTAATTGCGTAACACACGACCTTCTGCGCCTAAATCCATGCTGGCAATCTGAATATAGTTTGTTTTCTTTCAAATAAAGAACAACTTTATCCCTTATAATTGATTCAAGTATCTTACAAGTTATACATGTCAAACTTACTGGTCTATAATTTCCAGGATCTGTTCTAGTGCCTTTCTTAAAAATAGCTATAACTTCTGCGTTTTTCCAATCATCTGGCAGTTCTCCCTGTTCCAAAGACAAATTAAATAGTTTAGTTAATGGTTCACTTATCTCATTAGCTATCTCTTTCAGAACTCTAGCTGGTAACTGGTCAGGTCCTTGAGCTTTAGAAGTATCCAGTTCTTTAAGTTTCTTTTTAACTGTCTCCACCTCAATGTATATATCTGTTAATGTGTTCCCTTTGGATTTTGATTCCCTATCTACATTAGGAATATTATAAATATCTTCTCTTGTGAAAACGCTCGGAAAAAAAGAGTTTAATGTGTTTGCTTTGTCTTTATCTGATGTGACTGTTTCCCCCTTTTCATTTTTCAATGTTCCTATCCCTGTTGATGTTTTTAGTTTTTCTTGCACATACTTCCAAAAGTATTTAGGTTTAGATTTGCATTCACTGGCTAATTTCCTCTCATAATCTTTCTTTGCCTTTCTAGTAAGTTTTTTACTTTTGTCTCTTTTCTTGATGTATTTTAAATATTCCCTTTTGCATTTATTTTTACTTTTCTTCTCTTTTTCAAATAAACGTTTCCAGACTCACTCATTAAATATCTTCGAAAGGCATTATATTTTTTCTTTACTGCTTTAAAAGCTTTCCCATTTAACCATATAGGCTTATATCTTTTCGTTTTATTGACATTTATTTTGGGAATATGCATATATATCCATAGAATTTAGGATTTTACTTTTAATACTTTCCCAAGTTTCATTAACATTCTCAAATTTAATGTTTGACCAATTTACTTTTTCCATATCTTCTCTTATTTTTGTATAGTTGCCATTCTTTAGATCATATTTATAGTGAGGGTCGTTTACTGGTTCTTGTCTAGGAATACATAAATGGAAGTATAGTAGTAAGTCATGATCGCTTTTACCCAATGGGGCTAAATGTTGAACATCTGAGGTCATGTTTATGTCACTGACTAAAATCCAATCCAATAAACTAGGTTTATCACCTTTCCTCCTTCTTGTTGCATTTTTTACTTTTTGTATTAAAAATGCATCATGTATTTGTGATTTGAATAAGTCAAGTTATAACTAAAAGACGTCATTCTCAGAACAAAAGAGTCAATAAAGCAATGACTATCACTTACCCCTAATCGAATCAATCATTGGTAAAACTCTGCAATGTCAACAGTGGCAAAGCGACAAGCAGCACTTCACGGGCAAAGTGCCAACACTTCACGCTTCGCCGGACAGCCATGTTTGGCGGTCGCTAACCACAGTGGTCTCGGTTAACTTTCACCTCCAGGCTGAAGACAGGAAAGTCGTTTTACCAAATCTGAGTAAAATAATGAAAATAAAACCACAAGCTACAGATGTTAATGCGGAAAACCGTGCGCAATCCATAAATTAATAAGTGAAAGCAAAGAAGGGAAAAGATTTGCGTACGTGTCCGAATTTCCCCTATATACACAACAAACTTACGGTGAAAGATCCTTTTCTTTTCAGGCCCCAGCTACTTGGAACAAACTACCACCACCTCTCAGACATTCCAACTCTCTGTCAATCTTTAAGGCCAATCTGAAAACACACTTCTTCTCTCAGCAATAATGTTCGCAATCTCAGCATCACTAATAATTGAAATGCTATGGGTCTGCGTGA
>CM065686.1:1232117-1252117 GCA_017654935.2 Phymorhynchus buccinoides
ACTGTAAATGTACGAGTATGATGTAATGATTTTATATCCATCGAGTAAAGTGTAAAGTCTAAAATAAACAGCTGCCTCTAGTGTTAGTCTTTGCATCTAAGACTGATGTTGCTGCTCTTATGATGCATTGACTACTGTGGTCAGAAAGAGTTTAGGGTCATGCCTGCAATGTCCGCGATGACAAGTAGCCTCCAGGGTTCATGGAAACATCCTGAACATTAAACAATGGACATGGACGCATGGCTATGTGCTTTGATAGACTGACAAGAGCATGACATTGCACCCAGCGTAGAGAACACTTGCTGTAACTGGAAGGTGTGGCTGAGTGGCAGACACACAGTGACACCTCTCTTCACACCTACTTCTGGTCAGTGAAACAAGGAAGGTGACGTCTGTACAACATGGCTGAAGGAAATAACAACTACCACCAGCACAACTGACGTCAGCACAGTAACCGACAGTCACCCCGAGTCACTGTCACAGAACACAGCACACTGGGTTCCCACAGTAACCGACAATCACCCCGAGTCATTGTCACAGAACACAGCACACTGGATTCCTACAGTAACCGACAATCACCCGGAGTCATTGTCACAGAACACAGCACACTTGTTCCATTGTGACAATCACCCCGATTCATTGTCACAGAACACAGCACACTGGGTTCTGTATCAGAGCTTAGAGCTTAAAGATTAGTAACCGACTATCACCCCGAGTTGTCACAGAACACAGCACACTGGGTTCCCACAATAAAATCAAATGAGTCACTGTCACAGAACACAGCACACTGGGTTCCCACAGTAACCGACAATCACCCCGAGTCACTGTCACAGAACACAGCACACTGGGTTCCCACAGTAACCGACAATCACCCCGAGTCATTGTCACAGAACACAGCACACTGGGTTCCCACAGTAACCGACAATCACCCCGAGTCATTACAGAACACAGCACACTGGGTTCCCACAGTCACAGAACACAGCACACTGGGTTCCCACAGTAACCGGAGTGTCACAGAACACAGCACACTGGGTTCCCACAGTAACCGACAATCACCCCGAGTCATTGTCACAGAACACAGCACACTGGGTTCCCACAGTAACCGACAATCACCCCGAGTCATTGTCACAGAACACAGCACACTGGGTTCCCACAGTAACCGACAATCACCCCGAGTCATTGTCACAGAACACAGCACACTGGGTTCCCACAGTAACCGACAATCACCCCGAGTCATTGTCACAGAACACAGCACACTGGGTTCCCACAGTAACCGACAATCACCCCGAGTCATTGTCACAGAACACAGCACACTGGGTTCCCACAGTAACCGACAATCACCCGGCGTCACTGTCACAGAACACAGCACACTGGGTTCCCACAGTAACCGACGATCACCATGAGTCATTGTCACAGAACACATCACACTGGGTTCCTACTGTAACCGACAATCACCCGGAATCATTGTCACAGAACACAGCACACTGGGTTCCCACAGTAACCAACAATCACCCCGAGTCATTGTCACAGAACACAGCACACTGGGTTCCTACAGTAACCGACAATCACCCCGAGTCATTGTCACAGAACACAGCACACTGGGTTCCTACTGTAACCGACAATCACCTGGAGTCACTGTCACAGAACACAGCACACTGGGTTCCAATCTAGAGCACTCTGGACAGTCCATGTTGGAGAGGGTCCGCACAGACCAACCAATCCCCAAGGCTCCAGCACTAAGATCCAGCACAAATGTCTCCTGGTTTGTTCATTCACGAAACAATTTTAGGTCTATGATTTCTGCACTGATAGTTCTCTAGTATGAATTGTCCTTAGGCCCCTATAGTAGACAATGATTGAATGAAGTCAACGAGGGAAGGCCAGTTCCACAATGCATCGTGCTAAATGACTCGGTGCCTTAGCTCAAGTCATGCAAGCTCGTGCACCGCGTGAAATCCATGTCCTTGTTGTGTGGCTGTCGGATCTGAATTCAGGCTACTGCAGAACACAGACTTCAACGCGACAATTGGTCACATGAACACAGCACACTGGGTTCACAGTAACCGACAATCACCCGGAGTCACTGTCACCCAGCACACCCCCATAACCACGATCCCCCGAGTCCCCAGAACCCAGCACCTGAGTTTCCCTGACAATCATCAGTTGTTAGGGTTAACCCTAGTCCTAAGGTGACAACGCTGAACAGTGAACACACTCCACATAGGCTCTACCACTGACATGTTCACGGACAGAATGACCGTTGTTTGACTCACCGTTGAAGTCTATCACAAGACCAGTAACGTTTTGCGCTCACGGGGAAAATGAAACCATTATTTTTTTGCGTCTTTCAGTAGCAAATGTGAAGTGCAAGATGCTGGCTTAGGACATTCTTCGCCAGCTGCGTTGTTGTGTTTTGCTAAGGGAGGTAAAGGTAATGGAAGATGATAGTTGGGCTCCACTTTCTGAAACCGAACTCTCCATCATTCTGCATCATATCTGAGACAGTATTTTTTTTAAATTATTAATCTGCATCATATCTGAGACAGTCTTTTTATTATCATTCTGAGATCATATCTGAGACTAGTCTAAGGTTTTTATTATCATTCTGCATCATATCATCTGAGTATGTTCTTTTTATTATCATTCTGCATCATATCTCACAAGACCAGTCTTTTTATTATCATTCTGCATCATATCTGAGACAGTCTTTTTATTACCATTCTGCATCATATCTGAGACAGTCTTTTTATTGGGCTCCATTCTGCATCATATCTGCATCATATCTGACAGTCTTTTTATTATCATTCTGCATCATATCTGAGACAGTCTTTTTATTATCATTCTGCATCATATCTGAGACAGTCTTTTTATTATCATTCTGCATCATATCTGAGTCTTTTTATTATCATTCTGCATCATATCTGAGACAGTCTTTTTATTATCATTCTGCATCATATCTGAGACAGTCTTTTTATTATCATTCTGCATCATATCTGAGAGTCTTTTTATTATCATTCTGCATCATATCTGAGAGTCTTTTTATTATCATTCTGCATCATATCTGAGAGTCTTTTTATTATCATTCTGCATCATATCTGAGAGTCTTTTTATTATCATTCTGCATCATATCTGAGACAGTCTTTTTATTATCATTCTGCATCATATCTGAGAGTCTTTTTTATTATCATTCTGCATCATATCTGAGACAGTCTTTTTATTATCATTCTGCATCATATCTGAGAGTCTTTTTATTATCATTCTGCGTCATATCTGAGAGTCTTTTTATTATCATTCTGCATCATATCTGAGACAGTCTTTTTATTATCATTCTGCATCATTTCTGAGAGTCTTTTTTATTATCATTCTGCATCATATCTGAGAGTCTTTTTTATTATCATTCTGCATCATATCTGAGTCTTTTTATTATCATTCTGTATCATATCTGAGACAGTCTTTTTATTATCATTCTGCATCATATCTGAGAGTCTTTTTATTATCATTCTGCATCATATCTGAGACAGTCTTTTTATTATCATTCTGCATCATATCTGAGACAGTCTTTTTATTATCATTCTGCATCATATCTGAGACAGTCTTTTTATTATCATTCTGCATCATATCTGAGACAGTCTTTTTATTATCATTCTGCATCATATCTGAGAGTCTTTTTATTATCATTCTGCGTCATATCTGAGTCTTTTTATTATCATTCTGCGTCATATCTGAGTCTTTTTATTATCATTCTGCGTCATATCTGAGAGTCTTTTTATTATCATTCTGCATCATATCTGAGTCTTTTTATTATCATTCTGCATCATATCTGAGTCTTTTTATTATCATTCTGCATCATATCTGAGTCTTTTTATTATCATTCTGCATCATATCTGAGTCTTTTTATTATCATTCTGCATCATATCTGAGACACAGTCTTTTTATTATCATTCTGCATCATATCTGAGTCTTTTTATTATCATTCTGCATCATATCTGAGATAGTCTTTTTATTATCATTCTGCATCATATCTGAGATAGTCTTTTTATTATCATTCTGCATCATATCTGAGACAGTCTTTTTATTATCATTCTGCGTCATATCTGAGACAGTCTTTTTATTATCATTCTGCATCATATCTGAGTCTTTTTATTATCATTCTGCATCATATCTGAGAGTCTTTTTATTATCATTCTGCGTCATATCTGAGTCTTTTTATTATCATTCTGCATCATATCTGAGAGTCTTTTTATTATCATTCTGCATCATATCTGAGTCTTTTTATTATCATTCTGCGTCATATCTGAGTCTTTTTATTATCATTCTGCATCATATCTGAGAGTCTTTTTATTATCATTCTGCATCATATCTGAGTCTTTTTATTATCATTCTGCATCATATCTGAGAGTCTTTTTATTATCATTCTGCATCATATCTGAGAGTCTTTTTATTATCATTCTGCATCATATCTGAGAGTCTTTTTATTATCATTCTGCGTCATATCTGAGAGTCTTTTTATTATCATTCTGCATCATATCTGAGTCTTTTTATTATCATTCTGCATCATATCTGAGAGTCTTTTTATTATCATTCTGCGTCATATCTGAGAGTCTTTTTTTATTATCATTCTGCATCATATCTGAGTCTTTTTATTATCATTCTGCATCATATCTGAGTCTTTTTATTATCATTCTGCGTCATATCTGAGTCTTTTTATTATCATTCTGCATCATATCTGAGTCTTTTTATTATCATTCTGCATCATATCTGAGTCTTTTTATTATCATTCTGCATCATATCTGAGACAGTCTTTTTATTATCATTCTGCATCATATCTGAGTCTTTTTATTATCATTCTGCATCATATCTGAGTCTTTTTATTATAATTCTGCGTCATATCTGAGAGTCTTTTTTATTATCATTCTGCATCATATCTGAGACAGTCTTTTTATTATCATTCTGCATCATATCTGAGTCTTTTTATTATCATTCTGCATCATATCTGAGTCTTTTTATTATCATTCTGCATCATATCTGAGAGTCTTTTTTATTATCATTCTGCGTCATATCTGACTCTTTTTATTATCATTCTGCATCATATCTGAGACAGTCTTTTTATTATCATTCTGCGTCATATCTGAGTCTTTTTATTATCATTCTGCGTCATATCTGAGTCTTTTTATTATCATTCTGCGTCATATCTGAGTCTTTTTATTATCATTCTGCATCATATCTGAGTCTTTTTATTATCATTCTGCATCATATCTGAGTCTTTTTATTATCATTCTGCGTCATATCTGAGTCTTTTTATTATCATTCTGCGTCATATCTGAGTCTTTTTATTATCATTCTGCATCATATCTGAGTCTTTTTATTATCATTCTGCATCATATCTGAGTCTTTTTATTATCATTCTGCATCATATCTGAGTCTTTTTATTATCATTCTGCGTCATATCTGAGTCTTTTTATTATCATTCTGCATCATATCTGAGACAGTCTTTTTATTATCATTCTGCGTCATATCTGAGAGTCTTTTTATTATCATTCTGAATCATATCTGAGACAGTCTTTTTATTATCATTCTGCGTCATATCTGAGAGTCTTTTTATTATCATTCTGCATCATATCTGAGACAGTCTTTTTATTATCATTCTGCGTCATATCTGAGTCTTTTTATTATCATTCTGCATCATATCTGAGTCTTTTTATTATCATTCTGCATCATATCTGAGACAGTCTTTTTTATCATTCTGTATCATATCTGAGTCTTTTTATTATCATTCTGCATCATATCTGAGAGTCGTTTTATTATCATTCTGCATCATATCTGAGATAGTCTTTTTATTATCATTCTGCATCATATCTGAGAGTCTTTTTTATTATCATTCTGCATCATATCTGAGTCTTTTTATTATCATTCTGCATCATATCTGAGACAGTCTTTTTTATCATTCTGTATCATATCTGAGAGTCTTTTTATTATCATTCTGCATCATATCTGAGTCTTTTTATTATCATTCTGCATCATATCTGAGAGTCTTTTTATTATCATTCTGCGTCATATCTGAGTCTTTTTATTATCATTCTGCATCATATCTGAGAGTCTTTTTATTATCATTCTGCATCATATCTGAGTCTTTTTATTATCATTCTGCGTCATATCTGAGTCTTTTTATTATCATTCTGCATCATATCTGAGAGTCTTTTTATTATCATTCTGCATCATATCTGAGTCTTTTTATTATCATTCTGCATCATATCTGAGAGTCTTTTTATTATCATTCTGCATCATATCTGAGAGTCTTTTTATTATCATTCTGCATCATATCTGAGAGTCTTTTTATTATCATTCTGCGTCATATCTGAGAGTCTTTTTATTATCATTCTGCATCATATCTGAGTCTTTTTATTATCATTCTGCATCATATCTGAGAGTCTTTTTATTATCATTCTGCGTCATATCTGAGTCTTTTTTTATTATCATTCTGCATCATATCTGAGTCTTTTTATTATCATTCTGCATCATATCTGAGTCTTTTTATTATCATTCTGCGTCATATCTGAGTCTTTTTATTATCATTCTGCATCATATCTGAGTCTTTTTATTATCATTCTGCATCATATCTGAGAGTCTTTTTATTATCATTCTGCATCATATCTGAGTCTGTTTATTATCATTCTGCATCATATCTGAGAGTCTTTTTTATTATCATTCTGCATCATATCTGAGAGTCTTTTTATTATCATTCTGCATCATATCTGAGAGTCTTTTTATTATCATTCTGCGTCATATCTGAGAGTCTTTTTATTATCATTCTGCATCATATCTGAGTCTTTTTATTATCATTCTGCATCATATCTGAGAGTCTTTTTATTATCATTCTGCGTCATATCTGAGAGTCTTTTTTTATTATCATTCTGCATCATATCTGAGTCTTTTTATTATCATTCTGCATCATATCTGAGTCTTTTTATTATCATTCTGCGTCATATCTGAGTCTTTTTATTATCATTCTGCATCATATCTGAGTCTTTTTATTATCATTCTGCATCATATCTGAGTCTTTTTATTATCATTCTGCATCATATCTGAGACAGTCTTTTTATTATCATTCTGCATCATATCTGAGTCTTTTTATTATCATTCTGCATCATATCTGAGTCTTTTTATTATAATTCTGCGTCATATCTGAGAGTCTTTTTATTATCATTCTGCATCATATCTGAGACAGTCTTTTTATTATCATTCTGCATCATATCTGAGTCTTTTTATTATCATTCTGCATCATATCTGAGTCTTTTTATTATCATTCTGCATCATATCTGAGAGTCTTTTTTATTATCATTCTGCGTCATATCTGAGTCTTTTTATTATCATTCTGCATCATATCTGAGACAGTCTTTTTATTATCATTCTGCATCATATCTGAGTCTTTTTATTATCATTCTGCGTCATATCTGAGTCTTTTTATTATCATTCTGCGTCATATCTGAGTCTTTTTATTATCATTCTGCATCATATCTGAGTCTTTTTATTATCATTCTGCATCATATCTGAGTCTTTTTATTATCATTCTGCATCATATCTGAGTCTTTTTATTATCATTCTGCGTCATATCTGAGTCTTTTTATTATCATTCTGCATCATATCTGAGTCTTTTTATTATCATTCTGCATCATATCTGAGTCTTTTTATTATCATTCTGCATCATATCTGAGTCTTTTTATTATCATTCTGCGTCATATCTGAGTCTTTTTATTATCATTCTGCATCATATCTGAGACAGTCTTTTTATTATCATTCTGCGTCATATCTGAGAGTCTTTTTATTATCATTCTGAATCATATCTGAGACAGTCTTTTTATTATCATTCTGCGTCATATCTGAGAGTCTTTTTATTATCATTCTGCATCATATCTGAGACAGTCTTTTTATTATCATTCTGCGTCATATCTGAGTCTTTTTATTATCATTCTGCATCATATCTGAGTCTTTTTATTATCATTCTGCATCATATCTGAGACAGTCTTTTTTATCATTCTGTATCATATCTGAGTCTTTTTATTATCATTCTGCATCATATCTGAGAGTCGTTTTATTATCATTCTGCATCATATCTGAGATAGTCTTTTTATTATCATTCTGCATCATATCTGAGTCTCTTTTTATTATCATTCTGCATCATATCTGAGTCTTTTTATTATCATTCTGCATCATATCTGAGACAGTCTTTTTTATCATTCTGTATCATATCTGAGAGTCTTTTTATTATCATTCTGCATCATATCTGAGTCTTTTTATTATCATTCTGCATCATATCTGAGAGTCTTTTTATTATCATTCTGCGTCATATCTGAGTCTTTTTATTATCATTCTGCATCATATCTGAGAGTCTTTTTATTATCATTCTGCATCATATCTGAGTCTTTTTATTATCATTCTGCGTCATATCTGAGTCTCTTTTTATTATCATTCTGCATCATATCTGAGAGTCTTTTTATTATCATTCTGCATCATATCTGAGTCTTTTTATTATCATTCTGCATCATATCTGAGAGTCTTTTTTATTATCATTCTGCATCATATCTGAGAGTCTTTTTATTATCATTCTGCATCATATCTGAGAGTCTTTTTATTATCATTCTGCGTCATATCTGAGAGTCTTTTTATTATCATTCTGCATCATATCTGAGTCTTTTTATTATCATTCTGCATCATATCTGAGAGTCTTTTTATTATCATTCTGCGTCATATCTGAGTCTTTTTTTATTATCATTCTGCATCATATCTGAGTCTTTTTATTATCATTCTGCATCATATCTGAGTCTTTTTATTATCATTCTGCGTCATATCTGAGTCTTTTTATTATCATTCTGCATCATATCTGAGTCTTTTTATTATCATTCTGCATCATATCTGAGTCTTTTTATTATCATTCTGCATCATATCTGAGACAGTCTTTTTATTATCATTCTGCATCATATCTGAGTCTTTTTATTATAATTCTGCGTCATATCTGAGAGTCTTTTTTATTATCATTCTGCATCATATCTGAGACAGTCTTTTTATTATCATTCTGCATCATATCTGAGTCTTTTTATTATCATTCTGCATCATATCTGAGTCTTTTTATTATCATTCTGCATCATATCTGAGAGTCTTTTTTATTATCATTCTGCGTCATATCTGACTCTTTTTATTATCATTCTGCATCATATCTGAGACAGTCTTTTTATTATCATTCTGCGTCATATCTGAGTCTTTTTATTATCATTCTGCGTCATATCTGAGTCTTTTTATTATCATTCTGCGTCATATCTGAGTCTTTTTATTATCATTCTGCATCATATCTGAGTCTTTTTATTATCATTCTGCATCATATCTGAGTCTTTTTATTATCATTCTGCATCATATCTGAGTCTTTTTATTATCATTCTGCGTCATATCTGAGTCTTTTTATTATCATTCTGCATCATATCTGAGACAGTCTTTTTATTATCATTCTGCGTCATATCTGAGAGTCTTTTTATTATCATTCTGCATCATATCTGAGACAGTCTTTTTATTATCATTCTGCATCATATCTGAGAGTCTTTTTATTATCATTCTGCATCATATCTGAGACAGTCTTTTTATTATCATTCTGCGTCATATCTGAGAGTCTTTTTATTATCATTCTGCATCATATCTGAGTCTTTTTATTATCATTCTGCATCATATCTGAGACAGTCTTTTTTATCATTCTGTATCATATCTGAGTCTTTTTATTATCATTCTGCATCATATCTGAGAGTCGTTTTATTATCATTCTGCATCATATCTGAGATAGTCTTTTATTATCATTCTGCATCATATCTGAGTCTTTTTATTATCATTCTGCATCATATCTGAGTCTTTTTATTATCATTCTGCATCATATCTGAGACAGTCTTTTATTATCATTCTGTATCATATCTGAGAGTCTTTTTATTATCATTCTGCATCATATCTGAGTCTTTTTATTATCATTCTGCATCATATCTGAGAGTCTTTTTATTATCATTCTGCGTCATATCTGAGTCTTTTTATTATCATTCTGCATCATATCTGAGAGTCTTTTTATTATCATTCTGCATCATATCTGAGTCTTTTTATTATCATTCTGCGTCATATCTGAGTCTTTTTATTATCATTCTGCATCATATCTGAGAGTCTTTTTATTATCATTCTGCATCATATCTGAGTCTTTTTATTATCATTCTGCATCATATCTGAGTCTTTTTTATTATCATTCTGCATCATATCTGAGAGTCTTTTTATTATCATTCTGCATCATATCTGAGAGTCTTTTTATTATCATTCTGCGTCATATCTGAGAGTCTTTTTATTATCATTCTGCATCATATCTGAGTCTTTTTATTATCATTCTGCATCATATCTGAGAGTCTTTTTATTATCATTCTGCGTCATATCTGAGAGTCTTTTTTATTATCATTCTGCATCATATCTGAGTCTTTTTATTATCATTCTGCATCATATCTGAGTCTTTTTATTATCATTCTGCATCATATCTGAGTCTTTTTATTATCATTCTGCATCATATCTGAGTCTTTTTATTATCATTCTGCATCATATCTGAGTCTTTTTATTATCATTCTGCATCATATCTGAGAGTCTTTTTATTATCATTCTGCATCATATCTGAGAGTCTTTTTATTATCATTCTGCATCATATCTGAGTCTTTTTATTATCATTCTGCATCATATCTGAGTCTTTTTATTATCATTCTGCATCATATCTGAGAGTCTTTTTATTATCATTCTGCATCATATCTGAGAGTCTTTTTATTATCATTCTGCATCATATCTGAGTCTTTTTATTATCATTCTGCATCATATCTGAGTCTTTTTATTATCATTCTGCATCATATCTGAGAGTCTTTTTATTATCATTCTGCGTCATATCTGAGTCTTTTTATTATCATTCTGCATCATATCTGAGACAGTCTTTTTATTATCATTCTGCATCATATCTGAGTCTTTTTATTATCATTCTGCGTCATATCTGAGTCTTTTTATTATCATTCTGCGTCATATCTGAGTCTTTTTATTATCATTCTGCGTCATATCTGAGTCTTTTTATTATCATTCTGCATCATATCTGAGTCTTTTTATTATCATTCTGCATCATATCTGAGTCTTTTTATTATCATTCTGCGTCATATCTGAGTCTTTTTATTATCATTCTGCGTCATATCTGAGTCTTTTTATTATCATTCTGCATCATATCTGAGTCTTTTTATTATCATTCTGCATCATATCTGAGTCTTTTTATTATCATTCTGCATCATATCTGAGTCTTTTTATTATCATTCTGCGTCATATCTGAGTCTTTTTATTATCATTCTGCATCATATCTGAGACAGTCTTTTTATTATCATTCTGCGTCATATCTGAGAGTCTTTTTATTATCATTCTGAATCATATCTGAGACAGTCTTTTTATTATCATTCTGCGTCATATCTGAGAGTCTTTTTATTATCATTCTGCATCATATCTGAGACAGTCTTTTTATTATCATTCTGCGTCATATCTGAGAGTCTTTTTATTATCATTCTGCATCATATCTGAGTCTTTTTATTATCATTCTGCATCATATCTGAGACAGTCTTTTTTATCATTCTGTATCATATCTGAGTCTTTTTATTATCATTCTGCATCATATCTGAGAGTCTTTTTATTATCATTCTGCATCATATCTGAGATAGTCTTTTATTATCATTCTGCATCATATCTGAGTCTTTTTTATTATCATTCTGCATCATATCTGAGTCTTTTTATTATCATTCTGCATCATATCTGAGACAGTCTTTTTTATCATTCTGTATCATATCTGAGTCTTTTTATTATCATTCTGCATCATATCTGAGTCTTTTTATTATCATTCTGCATCATATCTGAGAGTCTTTTTATTATCATTCTGCGTCATATCTGAGTCTTTTTATTATCATTCTGCATCATATCTGAGAGTCTTTTTATTATCATTCTGCATCATATCTGAGTCTTTTTATTATCATTCTGCATCATATCTGAGTCTTTTTATTATCATTCTGCATCATATCTGAGAGTCTTTTTATTATCATTCTGCATCATATCTGAGTCTGTTTATTATCATTCTGCATCATATCTGAGAGTCTTTTTTATTATCATTCTGCATCATATCTGAGAGTCTTTTTATTATCATTCTGCATCATATCTGAGAGTCTTTTTATTATCATTCTGCGTCATATCTGAGAGTCTTTTTATTATCATTCTGCATCATATCTGAGTCTTTTTATTATCATTCTGCATCATATCTGAGAGTCTTTTTATTATCATTCTGCGTCATATCTGAGAGTCTTTTTTTATTATCATTCTGCATCATATCTGAGTCTTTTTATTATCATTCTGCATCATATCTGAGTCTTTTTATTATCATTCTGCGTCATATCTGAGTCTTTTTATTATCATTCTGCATCATATCTGAGTCTTTTTATTATCATTCTGCATCATATCTGAGTCTTTTTATTATCATTCTGCATCATATCTGAGACAGTCTTTTTATTATCATTCTGCATCATATCTGAGTCTTTTTATTATCATTCTGCATCATATCTGAGTCTTTTTATTATAATTCTGCGTCATATCTGAGAGTCTTTTTATTATCATTCTGCATCATATCTGAGACAGTCTTTTTATTATCATTCTGCATCATATCTGAGTCTTTTTATTATCATTCTGCATCATATCTGAGTCTTTTTATTATCATTCTGCATCATATCTGAGAGTCTTTTTTATTATCATTCTGCGTCATATCTGACTCTTTTTATTATCATTCTGCATCATATCTGAGACAGTCTTTTTATTATCATTCTGCATCATATCTGAGTCTTTTTATTATCATTCTGCGTCATATCTGAGTCTTTTTATTATCATTCTGCGTCATATCTGAGTCTTTTTATTATCATTCTGCGTCATATCTGAGTCTTTTTATTATCATTCTGCATCATATCTGAGTCTTTTTATTATCATTCTGCATCATATCTGAGTCTTTTTATTATCATTCTGCGTCATATCTGAGTCTTTTTATTATCATTCTGCGTCATATCTGAGTCTTTTTATTATCATTCTGCATCATATCTGAGTCTTTTTATTATCATTCTGCATCATATCTGAGTCTTTTTATTATCATTCTGCATCATATCTGAGTCTTTTTATTATCATTCTGCGTCATATCTGAGTCTTTTTATTATCATTCTGCATCATATCTGAGACAGTCTTTTTATTATCATTCTGCGTCATATCTGAGAGTCTTTTTATTATCATTCTGAATCATATCTGAGACAGTCTTTTTATTATCATTCTGCGTCATATCTGAGAGTCTTTTTATTATCATTCTGCATCATATCTGAGACAGTCTTTTTATTATCATTCTGCGTCATATCTGAGAGTCTTTTTATTATCATTCTGCATCATATCTGAGTCTTTTTATTATCATTCTGCATCATATCTGAGACAGTCTTTTTTATCATTCTGTATCATATCTGAGTCTTTTTATTATCATTCTGCATCATATCTGAGAGTCTTTTTATTATCATTCTGCATCATATCTGAGATAGTCTTTTTATTATCATTCTGCATCATATCTGAGTCTTTTTTATTATCATTCTGCATCATATCTGAGTCTTTTTATTATCATTCTGCATCATATCTGAGACAGTCTTTTTATTATCATTCTGTATCATATCTGAGAGTCTTTTTATTATCATTCTGCATCATATCTGAGACAGTCTTTTTATTATCATTCTGCATCATATCTGAGACAGTCTTTTTATTATCATTCTGCGTCATATCTGAGTCTTTTTATTATCATTCTGCATCATATCTGAGACAGTCTTTTTATTATCATTCTGCATCATATCTGAGACAGTCTTTTTATTATCATTCTGCATCATATCTGAGACAGTCTTTTTATTATCATTCTGCATCATATCTGAGACATAGTCTTTTTATTATCATTCTGCATCATATCTGAGACAGTCTTTTTATTATCATTCTGCATCATATCTGAGAGTCTTTTTATTATCATTCTGCATCATATCTGAGACAGTCTTTTTATTATCATTCTGCATCATATCTGAGACATAGTCTTTTTATTATCATTCTGCATCATATCTGAGACACAGTCTTTTTATTATCATTCTGCATCATATCTGAGAGTCTTTTTATTATCATTCTGCATCATATCTGAGACAGTCTTTTTATTATCATTCTGCATCATATCTGAGTCTTTTTTATTATCATTCTGCATCATATCTGAGAGTCTTTTTATTATCATTCTGCATCATATCTGAGACACAGTCTTTTTATTATCATTCTGCATCATATCTGAGACAGTCTTTTATTATCATTCTGTATCATATCTGAGAGTCTTTTTATTATCATTCTGCATCATATCTGAGAGTCGTTTTATTATCATTCTGCATCATATCTGAGATAGTCTTTTTATTATCATTCTGCATCATATCTGAGTCTTTTTTATTATCATTCTGCATCATATCTGAGTCTTTTTATTATCATTCTGCATCATATCTGAGACAGTCTTTTTTATCATTCTGTATCATATCTGAGAGTCTTTTTATTATCATTCTGCATCATATCTGAGACAGTCTTTTTATTATCATTCTGCATCATATCTGAGACAGTCTTTTTATTATCATTCTGCGTCATATCTGAGTCTTTTTATTATCATTCTGCATCATATCTGAGATAGTCTTTTTATTATCATTCTGCATCATATCTGAGACAGTCTTTTTATTATCATTCTGCATCATATCTGAGACAGTCTTTTTATTATCATTCTGCATCATATCTGAGACATAGTCTTTTTATTATCATTCTGCATCATATCTGAGACAGTCTTTTTATTATCATTCTGCATCATATCTGAGAGTCTTTTTATTATCATTCTGAATCATATCTGAGACAGTCTTTTTATTATCATTCTGCATCATATCTGAGACATAGTCTTTTTATTATCATTCTGCATCATATCTGAGACACAGTCTTTTTATTATCATTCTGCATCATATCTGAGACAGTCTTTTTATTATCATTCTGCATCATATCTGAGACAGTCTTTTTTATCATTCTGCATCATATCTGAGACAGTCTTTTTATTATCATTCTGCATCATATCTGAGACAGTCTTTTTATTATCATTCTGCATCATATCTGAGAGTCTTTTTATTATCATTCTGCATCATATCTGAGACAGTCTTTTTATTATCATTCTGAATCATATCTGAGACAGTCTTTTTTTTTAAATCATTCTACATCATCTCTGAGACAGTCGTTTTGTGGCACCGTTCAGCGTGGATTCCTCAAGATAGAAACAAGGTTCGTGTGTCGTTGTCATAAAGATCACACTTGAGATGCTCTGATATCAGCAGAGCCGCCAGAGCCTTTCCTGGCGTGACGCCAACACCCTCCACACCCGGACAGCAAGCGCCTTCTGTCTGACTCCCCATTGCCCCACCCCCTCCCCCTCCCACTGATCAACTGCACCTCCTGTGTACACACATCCCCGCACACTCCGTTAGCCGAAGCAGAAGTAGGCGAAGAAGTAGAAGAAGACGCAGGAGGCCCAGGAAAAGTAGAGGAAGAAGGTCGGATGACGGGAATGCCCTCTGTGTGTTTGGCGCGGAGTGAGGAAGGTCCTCCGCCCTGGGCTGAGGCAGGGAGGGTGTGCAGGTGGAGGGTGCAGGTGTGAGGGCGCTGCACGCTGCTGTGGAGACTGCTCACGCGCTTCTGGTGATGGTGATGATGATAGCGATGACGCAGCAGGCATCTGGTGACGATAACAAAAATACTAATGATTAAGTATAATGGTAATTATAATTATTATAATAAAACAAAATTAAAACATACTTAATCACCATACTGGGGTTCTAAGCACCTTCCGGACACTTTGCCACTTTTACATTTATTGTAATTAGCAATATATGTTTTTTGACAAGGGTGGGTGGATGTGGGGGTGGGGGGCAATTGATTAGTAGGCCTATACTGTATTAAACAGAGAGACTAGGACAGACACAGATGACACTGTGGCCATGAGTATCATACGTACTGTATGTCAGGCTTCAATCTTTTATTCCCAATCCTGCCCCCTACACTCTCAACACACACACACACACACACACACACACACACACACACACACACACACACACACACACACACACACACACACACACACACACACACACACACACACACACACACACACACACACACACACAAACACACCTGTGCAACAGTCGTCTATAGCCTAGCTGCACATCCCGCAGCCTAAAGGCGTAGATGATGGGGTCGCAGAAGGAGTTGAGCAACATCAGTGCGTTCAGGTAGCGGTTGGCTCGCAGGAAACTGGCGTACATCCTGTGCACCGATGCCTTGTCCACGTGAACCTTAACACAGAGCAGGAAACACGCATGAAGAACAAGCCGTCACAGAAACATTACCCCCCCCCCCCCCCCCATCAAAACCCTTGAACAGTAAACCACAAACAGTGGCACATAGCTATTACACAGGGTGTCATTCCGTTGTTACAGACAGTGGCATATAGCTATTACACAGGGTGTCATTCCGTTGTTACAGACAGTGGCATATAGCTATTACACAGGGTGTCATTCCGTTGTTACAGACAGTGGCACATAGCTATTACACAGGGTGTCATTCCGTTGTTACAGACAGTGGCACATAGCTACTACCCAGGGAGTCATTCCGTTGTTACAGACAGTAGCACATAGCTATTACACAGGGTGTCATTCCGTTGTTACAGACAGTAGCACATAGCTATTACACAGGGTGTCATTCCGTTGTTACAGACAGTAGCACATAGCTATTACACAGGGTGTCATTCCGTTGTTACAGACAGTGGCACATAGCTATTACACAGGGTGTCATTCCGTTGTTACAGACAGTGGCACATAGCTATTACACAGGGTGTCATTCCGTTGTTACAGACAGTGGCACATAGCTATTACACAGGGTGTCATTCCGTTGTTACAGACAGTAGCACATAGCTATTACACAGGGTGTCATTCCGTTGTTACAGACAGTAGCACATAGCTATTACACAGGGTGTCATTCCGTTGTTACAGACAGTGGCACATAGCTATTACCCAGGGTGTCATTCCGTTGTTACAGACAGTAGCACATAGCTATTACACAGGGTGTCATTCCGTTGTTACAGACAGTGGCACATAGCTATTACACAGGGTGTCATTCCGTTGTTACAGACAGTGGCACATAGCTATTACACAGGGTGTCATTCCGTTGTTACAGACAGTGGCACATAGCTATTACACAGGGTGTCATTCCGTTGTTACAGACAGTGGCACATAGCTATTACACAGGGAGTCATTCCGTTGTTACAGACAGTAGCTATAGCTATTACACAGGGTGTCATTCCGTTGTTACAGACAGTGGCACATAGCTATTACCCAGGGTGTCATTCCGTTGTTACAGACAGTAGCATATAGCTATTACACAGGGAGTCATTCCGTTGTTTGACTATCACTTCCAGAATAGCAGAGGAGGATATTCTGGATGACTGGGCTGAACTGCTTTGTTTAAAGCGTAGAAGCCTTGCCCACGAGTCATCCCCACTTTCTCTGCCAAAGCTAGTTTAGGACAGCTGACTTTGGGAAGTCGGTCAAGGCCAACACATACCCAAGGCTGCAGGACGTTGAGCCAGTGCCAGTACCTCTTATAAAGCAATGTCAGTCTGTCACGAAAGACTCGGCCGTACCATGGTGTTCCATTTTGCACTGGAACGTGATTAAGTCCTCTTGGACAGCTCTCACCTTGCCACTGGCCACAACGTCTGGCCATTGGGACATTGTTCTGGGACATGACAGTGGCACTGTTCTCAGGACGCTCATCCCGAGTCCCGCAACATCTATGTTATTGCTATAGCAATGTGTAACTGTACCGTATTGTCATCATGCTCATGCTACAGACCTCAAGTCCCGCATGTTATTGCTATAGCAATGTGTAACTGTATCGTATTGTCATCATGCTCATGCTACAGACCTCAAGTCCCACAACATCTATGTTATTGTAATGTGTAACTGTATCGTATTGTCATCATGTTCATGTTACAGACCTGAATAAGTAGGGCGATCTGGAACAGGCAGGTGGGCAGCCAGCAGAACATGAAGGTGCCAATGATGAGCAGCGTGGTCAGCAAGGCTTTACGATTTCTGGCGTAGTCCATCCTGCTGGAGTTGGTCCTGCGTCGGTACGTCCTCCGCACCTGCACGAAGATCCGCGCGTATGTATAGAGGATGAAGAAGAAGGAGATGAAGGTGACGGCGAACACCAGGTACTCCCCCTGGTAGTCGGAGTACTGCACGTACTCGCAGTAGTTGAGGTGCCGCGACACTTTCCTAAACTGGGACACGTCGGCGAAGAAGACGGAACATCCGCCGAGGAAGGCGACGAACCAGACGAAGCCGATGATGAGCGTGCCGTTGGTCCTGCTGAGGAGGGTGGGGTAGTGCAGGGGCTTCATGATGGCCACGTAGTGGTCCAGGGCCATGGCCAGCAGGTTGAGCAGCGAGATGACGATGGCCAGGGTGTTGAGCGCGAAGTGGACCGTGCTGGCACAGGCGAACGCTAACCGCTGCTCCGGAGGCGTGTTGAAATCGGGAACGGTGTTGAAGATCCGGTTCAGTATATGGCTGAGCGTGCCTAGGCTTAGCAGCAAATCGGAGAGCCCCAGGCTGAGCACCAGTTTCAGATGAGTGGTCAGTCCGCTGGGAGAGAGGAGGGTGGCGGAGATGGACACAAGGTTTGCGAAGAGCGACAGAGTGCAAAGCACAAGGTTCAGCACCGCCACCGGCTGGGATAGGACCAGCCTGGCTCGCTCCGCCAAACTCTGGGGCTCTTCCTGCTTCCAGACGCGGGATAGATTCAGGGCGTGCTCCGAGTCGCTGGCCACTTCCGTGGTTGCCATAGCAACCGTTGTCATGGGGGTGGTGGTGGTTGTTATGGTGATGATGACGTCGTTGAGGGCGCCCAGTGAAGACTGGTTGAGGAGCTGCCACATCTCCACCATCGTCTGAGGGAAAAGAGACAACAATAAAAATAAACGAAATAACAAAATGGAAAGTGATATAAAGGTACTCCCAGCTCTAAAAAAGAAAAGGAGAAAGAGAGAGAGAGAAATGGGGGGGGGGGGGGGGGGGGGGGGGGGGGGGGGCAACGAGACAAAGAGAGATGGAGAGAGACAGAGAGACAGAGAGAGAGAGAGAGAGAGAGAGAGAGAGAGAGAGAGAGAGAGAGAGAGAGAGAGAGAGAGAGAGAGAGAGAGAGAGAGAGAGAGAGAGAGAGAGAGAGAGAGAGAGAGAGAGAGAGAGAGAGGAGAGAGAGAGAGAGAGAGAGAGAGAAGAGAGGAGAGAGAGAGAGAGAGAGAGAGAGAGAGAGAGAGAGAGAGAGATGTGAGAGAGAGAGAGAGAGAGGGGGGGGGGTGTCAGAGAGACAAATCAATTCAATTCAAATTCAACAATTTTATTGCCTCCAAGCAAGTGAAGAAATTTGTTTTTCGGCACATGCACATTGTTATAGCCTAAAGAAGAGACAATTTGTAACATAGCATAAAAGCACATGTAATTGACATAAAACAATAGTTATCAAACAAACAAACACACACACACACACACACACACACACACACACACACACACACGCGCACGCGCGCGCGCGCAGACACACACACACACACACACGCACGCACACGCGCGCACGCACACACAACACACACACACGCACGCACGCACACGCACACACACACACGCGCACGCACGCACACACGCACGCACACACACGCACAACGCGCACACACACACACACACACACACACACACACACACACACACACACACACACACACACACACACACACACACACACACACACAC
>CM065686.1:1257117-1262117 GCA_017654935.2 Phymorhynchus buccinoides
TCACTCCACAATAGGCTGTGACAACATGGAGGGAAATGTAGCAATCAGCTGTAGGTTCACTCCACAATAGGCTGTGACAACATGGAGGGAAATGTAGCAATCAGCTGTAGGTTCACTCCACAATAGGCTGTGACAACATGGAGGGAAATGTAGCAATCAGCTGTAGGTTCACTCCACAATAGGCTGTGACAACATGGAGGGAAATGTAGCAATCAGCTGTAGGTTCACTCCACAATAGGCTGTAACAACATGGAGGGAAATGTAGCAATCAGCTGTAGGTTCACTCCACAATAGGCTGTGACAACATGGAGGAAATGTAGCAATCAGCTGTAGGTTCACTCCACAATAGGCTGTAACAACATGGAGGGAAATGTAGCAATCAGCTGTAGGTTCACTCCACAATAGGCTGTGACAACATGGAGGGAAATGTAGCAATCAGCTGTAGGTTCACTCCACAATAGGCTGTGACAACATGGAGGGAAATGTAGCAATCAGCTGTAGGTTCACTCCACAATAGGCTGTAACAACATGGAGGGAAATGTAGCAATCAGCTGTAGGTTCACTCCACAATAGGCTGTGACAACATGGAGGGAAATGTAGCAATCAGCTGTAGGTTCACTCCACAATAGGCTGTAACAACATGGAGGGAAATGTAGCAATCAGCTGTAGGTTCACTCCACAATAACAACATGGAGGGAAATGTAGCAATCAGCTGTAGGTTCACTCCACAATAGGCTGTGACAACATGGAGGGAAATGTAGCAATCAGCTGTAGGTTCACTCCACAATAGGCTGTGACAACATGGAGGGAAATGTAGCAATCAGCTGTAGGTTCACTCCACAATAGGCTGTGACAACATGGAGGGAAATGTAGCAATCAGCTGTAGGTTCACTCCACAATAGGCTGTAACAACATGGAGGGAAATGTAGCAATCAGCTGTAGGTTCACTCCACAATAGGCTGTGACAACATGGAGGGAAATGTAGCAATCAGCTGTAGGTTCACTCCACAATAGGCTGTGACAACATGGAGGGAAATGTAGCAATCAGCTGTAGGTTCACTCCACAATAGGCTGTGACAACATGGAGGGAAATGTAGCAATCAGCTGTAGGTTCACTCCACAATAGGCTGTGACAACATGGAGGGAAATGTAGCAATCAGCTGTAGGTTCACTCCACAATAGGCTGTGACAACATGGAGGGAAATGTAGCAATCAGCTGTAGGTTCACTCCACAATAGGCTGTGACAACATGGAGGGAAATGTAGCAATCAGCTGTAGGTTCACTCCACAATAGGCTGTGACAACATGGAGGGAAATGTAGCAATCAGCTGTAGGTTCACTCCACAATAGGCTGTAACAACATGGAGGGAAATGTAGCAATCAGCTGTAGGTTCACTCCACAATAGGCTGTGACAACATGGAGGGAAATGTAGCAATCAGCTGTAGGTTCACTCCACAATAGGCTGTAACAACATGGAGGGAAATGTAGCAATCAGCTGTAGGTTCACTCCACAATAGGCTGTAACAACATGGAGGGAAATGTAGCAATCAGCTGTAGGTTCACTCCACAATAGGCTGTAACAACATGGAGGGAAATGTAGCAATCAGCTGTAGGTTCACTCCACAATAGGCTGTAACAACATGGAGGGAAATGTAGCAATCAGCTGTAGGTTCACTCCACAATAACAACATGGAGGGAAATGTAGCAATCAGCTGTAGGTTCACTCCACAATAGGCTGTGACAACATGGAGGGAAATGTAGCAATCAGCTGTAGGTTCACTCCACAATAGGCTGTGACAACATGGAGGGAAATGTAGCAATCAGCTGTAGGTTCACTCCACAATAGGCTGTGACAACATGGAGGAAATGTAGCAATCAGCTGTAGGTTCACTCCACAATAGGCTGTGACAACATGGAGGGAAATGTAGCAATCAGCTGTAGGTTCACTCCACAATAACAACATGGAGGAAATGTAGCAATCAGCTGTAGGTTCACTCCACAATAGGCTGTGACAACATGGAGGGAAATGTAGCAATCAGCTGTAGGTTCACTCCACAATAGGCTGTGACAACATGGAGGGAAATGTAGCAATCAGCTGTAGGTTCACTCCACAATAGGCTGTGACAACATGGAGGGAAATGTAGCAATCAGCTGTAGGTTCACTCCACAATAACAACATGGAGGAAATGTAGCAATCAGCTGTAGGTTCACTCCACAATAGGCTGTGACAACATGGAGGGAAATGTAGCAATCAGCTGTAGGTTCACTCCACAATAGGCTGTAACAACATGGAGGGAAATGTAGCAATCAGCTGTAGGTTCACTCCACAATAGGCTGTGACAACATGGAGGGAAATGTAGCAATCAGCTGTAGGTTCACTCCACAATAGGCTGTGACAACATGGAGGGAAATGTAGCAATCAGCTGTAGGTTCACTCCACAATAGGCTGTGACAACATGGAGGAAATGTAGCAATCAGCTGTAGGTTCACTCCACAATAACAACATGGAGGGAAATGTAGCAATCAGCTGTAGGTTCATTCCACAATAGGCTGTAACAACATGGAGGGAAATGTAGCAATCAACTGTAGGTTCACTCCACAATAGGCTGTGACAACATGGAGGGAAATGTAGCAATCAGCTGTAGGTTCACTCCACAATAGGCTGTGACAACATGGAGGGAAATGTAGCAATCAGCTGTAGGTTCACTCCACAATAGGCTGTGACAACATGGAGGGAAATGTAGCAATCAGCTGTAGGTTCACTCCACAATAGGCTGTGACAACATGGAGGAAATGTAGCAATCAGCTGTAGGTTCACTCCACAATAACAACATGGAGGGAAATGTAGCAATCAGCTGTAGGTTCACTCCACAATAGGCTGTAACAACATGGAGGGAAATGTAGCAATCAGCTGTAGGTTCACTCCACAATAGGCTGTGACAACATGGAGGGAAATTTAGCAATCAGCTGTAGGTTCACTCCACAATAGGCTGTGACAACATGGAGGAAATGTAGCAATCAGCTGTAGGTTCACTCCACAATAGGCTGTGACAACATGGAGGAAATGTAGCAATCAGCTGTAGGTTCACTCCACAATAGGCTGTGACAACATGGAGGAAATGTAGCAATCAGCTGTAGGTTCACTCCACAATAGGCTGTGACAACATGGAGGGAAATGTAGCAATCAGCTGTAGGTTCACTCCACAATAGGCTGTGACAACATGGAGGAAATGTAGCAATCAGCTGTAGGTTCACTCCACAATAGGCTGTGACAACATGGAGGAAATGTAGCAATCAGCTGTAGGTTCACTCCACAATAGGCTGTGACAACATGGAGGAAATGTAGCAATCAGCTGTAGGTTCACTCCACAATAACAACATGGAGGGAAATGTAGCAATCAGCTGTAGGTTCACTCGACAATAGGCTGTGACAACATGGAGGGAAATGTAGCAATCAGCTGTAGGTTCACTCCACAATAGGCTGTGACAACATGGAGGGAAATGTAGCAATCAGCTGTAGGTTCACTCCACAATAACAACATGGAGGGAAATGTAGCAATCAGCTGTAGGTTCACTCCACAATAGGCTGTGACAACATGGAGGGAAATGTAGCAATCAGCTGTAGGTTCACTCCACAATAGGCTGTAACAACATGGAGGGAAATGTAGCAATCAGCTGTAGGTTCACTCCACAATAGGCTGTAACAACATGGAGGGAAATGTAGCAATCAGCTGTAGGTTCACTCCACAATAGGCTGTGACAACATGGAGGGAAATGTAGCAATCAGCTGTAGGTTCACTCCACAATAGGCTGTGACAACATGGAGGGAAATGTAGCAATCAGCTGTAGGTTCACTCCACAATAGGCAACAACATGGAGGGAAATGTAGCAATCAGCTGTAGGTTCACTCCACAATAGGCTGTAACAACATGGAGGGAAATGTAGCAATCAGCTGTAGGTTCACTCCACAATAGGCTGTGACAACATGGAGGAAATGTAGCAATCAGCTGTAGGTTCACTCCACAATAGGCTGTGACAACATGGAGGGAAATGTAGCAATCAGCTGTAGGTTCACTCCACAATAACAACATGGAGGAAATGTAGCAATCAGCTGTAGGTTCACTCCACAATAGGCTGTGACAACATGGAGGAAATGTAGCAATCAGCTGTAGGTTCACTCCACAATAGGCTGTGACAACATGGAGGAAATGTAGCAATCTTGGATATTCACTTGTAAAATACAAGATGGCTGAAATGTTTCCAGAGTAAAAACAATATTGAACAACAACAACAACAAAGCACACATTTTCTTTGAGTTCGGTTGCACTGAATAGCCCTTTTATTGAGTAACCTGATAATTGAGTGGAAAGTTTTCTTTGCGTTCAGCTGCACTGAGCAAACCCATATATTAGGTATCTTGAGAACCGAGTAAAAAGTTATTTTCTTTGAGTTCCATTTCACTGACTAACCCAATTATTAGGCAACCCGAGAACCGAGTCCGACTTATCTCTTGCAGTGAATTGGTGATATGGTGGGCCTTCAATACAGCAATCTGCAGTGATAGTTGAGGTAATGAGGGAGAGAGGGAGAGAGGGAGAGAGAGAGAGAGAGAGAGAGAGAGAGAGAGAGAGAGAGAGAGAGAGAGAGAGAGAGAGAGAGAGAGAGAGAGAGAGAGAGAGAGAGAGAGAGAGAGAGAGTGAATGACAAATGACAAATGACTTTTTTTTTAATGCCAATAGCAAAAAAAATGCCATAATGGGGGGGGGGGGGGGGGGGGGGGGGGGGGGGGGGGGGGGGGTACATCACATTTCCTGGATAAATAAAATACTAAAACATGAACAAAATGGAACTTCATGCAACATAACAACTTATGTATAGGCGAAAACACAAATATAACCGATTAGTGAAAAAAGATCAATAGAAACAATGACGACCACGTGGCACAAAAGTTAGAAAATTAACTTGGAAGACATTTTGATCGGATTTTGTATATGTCAGC
>CM065686.1:1264617-1269617 GCA_017654935.2 Phymorhynchus buccinoides
AGATATGTCCTTTGCCCGTTACGCCCTGTACCTGCCCCGCCCTCTACCTCCTCTCCCCTCACATCTTAACCCCCGTCCTCCTTGCGTCCTTTGGGTGATACACCTACACACCCTTCACTGGCGTGCACATCCTTTGCCGGGATGCACACCCTTAACACGGAGACATGTCTGCCTCTCGGTGACATTTAAACCCCATGTAGCATAATCCCCCTCACATCTTAGACCTCGTCCTCCTTGCATCCTTTAGGTGATACACTTACACACCCTTGACTGGAAACACATCCTTATACCGGGATGCACACCCTTAATTTCACTGGGATGTACATCCTTAATTAGTAGTGGGGTGTACACCCGTAACTCAGAGACATGTCTGCCACTTGGCGACATTCATATTCTACGTGGCTTAATTTGTACTGCAATGTCTTTTACTTTTATTTTTGCACACCCACACAAAAGTTGAAGTAATTCCATGCAGTATTTCACGAGATATAAGAGGCAGATCTGAGGGGAAGAAGCCAAACAAAAAGCTCAGCATCTGTCAACATTTCGATTTATTAATCTTTGTCGAGACTTCCAGAATCAGAGAGAGAGAGAGAGATCTGAGGGGAAGAAGCCAAACAAAAAGCTCAGCATATGTCAACATTTCGATTTATTAATCTTTGTCCAGACTTCCAGAATCAGTCACACTCCCATCACTAATGTTACACAAACCAAATTGCACCAACGGTGAACTAACAGCAGGTAAACAAACAACCGAATGAAACATTTTTTTATCATATCAAATTATTCTTAAAAGTAATATTATTAATTTGTTCATGAAGCACATGGTAAAGAGAAGAAGAGATGGAGAGGAAATGGAGATGAGAAGGAGAGAGAGAGAGGGGGGGGGGGGGCTCAAGAGCTTAAAGAATTAAAAAAGGAGAACAGAAGGGGATGAGGGGGGAGATATAAGAGGGTGAACAAAAACGGAAACTTTTGTCTGTTTGCCGCTCGGCGCTCCACCCCCCCCTCTCCCCTCCTTCGTTCCTACAAGTTTTATTCCTGAAGGCATAATTTATAAACCAACGGGTTGTACTCTTAGTCTCACACCTTTCACACAACATTTGAAAGGATTATGTCTTCTAGTTCACAGCTCAGACAAGAAATATATAGCGCAAAGAAGGAAATTTCGGTTTTCAAGGTCAAACTTCAAGGTCAAGGTCAGCACGCCAATACTTTATGCTCGGATGTCTTCTAATCTACGTCAACACACCACCACACACAATATGAAGCGCTTCTGTCAAGCACAAATGTGGAAAATATGGCTTAAAATAACAATTTTTAGACCCCAACCACTTTCAAGGCCTACCAATCTCCTGGACCTTGACTTTGACCTTGATCGCTTTACCATCATCAGATTCGACATACACCAATACAGCTATATGCCAAATTTGAAGTCCAACGGTGTATAAGTTATGTATGGCCCTTTACAGATTTTAGGCTTCCAAGGTCATGCGCCAAGGTCAAGGTCACGATTGCGATAATTTATGCGCAGATGCCTTCCATTCATGGCGACATACCACCACACAAACTTTGAAGCGATTCTGTCAAGCGGTTCTGGAGAAAACGCGCCGGTCGTACGCACGCACGGACGCACGGACGGATGAAACAAAAACAATACTTCCCGAAGCTTCGCTCGGGAACAAAAAATGGGTGGCGCGCCTCTGACTGCGACGCGCTCTCCAGGTGGAAGCAGCCTGAATTTCACAGAGACGCCTAGATCTGTGACTATAAAGTACCAAATACCAGACAACAATATGACAAGGAGAGCGCTGGAGTATACCTGTCAGCCCTGAGACCCTGCATCAGCATGATATCATTCAGCACACAGTTGACACATGGCCAGCGATGTTCAGCATGATAGTATCATTCAGCACACAGTTGACACATGGCCAGCGATGTTCAGCATGATATTATCATTCAGCACACAGTTGACACATGGCCAGCGACGTTCAGCATGAGAGTATCATTCAGCACACAGTTGACACATGGCCAGCGATGTTCAGCATGATAGTATCATTCAGCACACAGTTGACACATGGCCAGCGATGTTCAGCATGATAGTATCATTCAGCACACAGTTGACACATGGCCAGCGATGTTCAGCATGATAGTATTATTCAGCACACAGTTGACACATGGCCAGCGATGTTCAGCATGATAGTATTATTCAGCACACAGTTGACACATGGCCAGCGATGTTCAGCATGATAGTATCATTCAGCACACAGTTGACACATGGCCAGCGATGTTCAGCATGATAGTATCATTCAGCACACAGTTGACACATGGCCAGCGATGTTCAGCATGATAGTATCATTCAGCACACAGTTGACACATGGCCAGCGACGTTCAGCATGAGAGTATCATTCAGCACACAGTTGACACATGGCCAGCGATGTTCAGCATGATAGTATCATTCAGCACACAGTTGACTCATGGCCAGCGATGTTCAGCATGATAGTATCATTCAGCACACAGTTGACACATGGCCAGCGATGTTCAGCATGATAGTATCATTCAGCACACAGTTGACACATGGCCAGCGATGTTCAGCATGATAGTATCATTCAGCACACAGTTGACTCATGGCCAGCGATGTTCAGCATGATAGTATTATTCAGCACACAGTTGACACATGGCCAGCGATGTTCAGCATGATAGTATCATTCAGCACACAGTTGACTCATGGCCAGCGATGTTCAGCATGATAGTATCATTCAGCACACAGTTGACACATGGCCAGCGATGTTCAGCATGATAGTATTCATTCAGCACACAGTTGACACATGGCCAGCGATGTTCAGCATGATAGTATCATTCAGCACACAGTTGACACATGGCCAGCGATGTTCAGCATGATAGTATTATTCAGCACACAGTTGACACATGGCCAGCGATGTTCAGCATGATAGTATTATTCAGCACACAGTTGACACATGGCCAGCGATGTTCAGCATGATAGTATTATTCAGCACACAGTTGACACATGGCCAGCGATGTTCAGCATGATAGTATTATTCAGCACACAGTTGACACATGGCCAGCGATGTTCAGCATGATAGTATTATTCAGCACACAGTTGACACATGGCCAGCGATGTTCAGCATGATAGTATCATTCAGCACACAGTTGACACATGGCCAGCGATGTTCAGCATGATAGTATCATTCAGCACACAGTTGACACATGGCCAGCGATGTTCAGCATGATAGTATCATTCAGCACACAGTTGACACATGGCCAGCGATGTTCAGCATGATAGTATCATTCAGCACACAGTTGACTCATGGCCAGCGATGTTCAGCATGATAGTATCATTCAGCACACAGTTGACACATGGCCAGCGATGTTCAGCATGATAGTATCATTCAGCACACAGTTGACACATGGCCAGCGATGTAAAGAGATGGTCAGCATGTATGTTCAGTAGTTTGTGTCGCTGGGATTGTTGTTGTCATTGCTGTACCACTAACTTCATTCTACTACCACCATATATTAATAATAATATAATAATAATAAATAATAATAATAATAATAATAATAATAATAATAATAATAATAATAATAATAATAATAATAATAATTTAAAAAAATATAATAATGATATAATAATAATAATAATATCTAATAATAATAATTATTATTATTCTATAGCGCTGTTCTCCTGACACAGCAGTACATCAACGCGCTTTACATGAAAACATGGAACAAAATATTGTCAGTTGCTGCTTCTCACCATTTACGAAAAGCTTAATGATACAAAGACCTTTCGTATTTGGTTGTATGGGCATTCATGCTTAACTAATTAAGGAAACTAATTAACTCAGCTTAACAACATTGGGAACGTTTTGTGTTTCAAAATGGACGCACAGTTCACTGACCATGGTGAAGGAGATGAACCACTTTGCCCTTTGTTGTAGGCCATCCATGCTTATTCCGTGACACCTGTGTTGGTGCTTCAGCGTCGGCAAGTAATGGTGCTTGCTCTATAGTTTAGCTCATTTGGTGCGGCACATAAACACACGTGTTTCAATTGAAATGTATCACCATTTATTATCTTTCCCTCTTAATTACTACTCCGCCTTCCTCGAAATTAACTGGCAATGTAATCGTGCACGTCTGTTTGCTGGCTATTAAAGATATTGTCTGTGCAAAACCTTATGAAACACAGCGCAGAATATCTTCAAACTGTGTACGGAGACGTAGACATATCGGCTGAAAACCTGTGGAGTATGTATCGCAACATAGGGCTTGCTGCCGTACACGGCGTAAACTGGGATGTTCGCTGAGTTCAGTGGCGGAAAAAGGTGTGACCTGTGGAGTATGCATGGCAACAGAGGGCTTGTTGCCGTACACGGCGTCAGCTGGGATGTTCGCTGAGTTCAGTGGCGGAAGGAAGTCCAGCTGCGCCTGGCTTGGTTCACACAGTGCTGGGAGCACAGACCATAATACATTATTATAGTTTCACATTCTCTCTGGTGGGAGCACAGACCCTATAATAGTTTCACATTATCTCTGGTGGGAGCACAGACCATACAGTTTCACATTATCTCTGGTGGGAGCACAGATCATACAGTTTCACATTATCCCTGGTGGGAGCACAGATCGTACAGTTTCACATTCTCTCTGGTGGGAGCACAGATCATACAGTTTCACATTCTCTGTGGTGAGAGCACAGATCATACAGTTTCACATTATCTCTGGTGGGAGCACAGACCATAATACAGTTTCACATTCTCTCAGGTTGGAGCACAGACCAAACAGTTTCACATTATCTCTGGTGGGTGCACAGATCATATAACAGTTTCACATTATCTCTGGTGGGTGCACAGATCATATAATAGTTTCACATTCTCTCTGGTGGGAGCACAGACCATACAGTTTCACATTATCTCAGGTTGGAGCACAGACCAAACAGTTTCACATTATCTCTGGTGGGTGCACAGATCATATAACAG
>CM065686.1:1274617-1284617 GCA_017654935.2 Phymorhynchus buccinoides
CCTCCTTCCTCCAATCCTTCCTTTAATTTTCAATCCTTCCTTTCTTCTTTTATTCCTTTATTCTATAATGTCCACCTTCCTCCAATCCTTCCTTTAATTTTCAATCCTTCCTTTCTTCTTTTATTCCTTTATTCTATAATGTCCACCTTCCTCCAATCCTTCCTTTATTTGTCCCTATTCTATTTCTTTCCAGCTTCTTTGTGTTAAAAGTCACTGACTTGGGAAGCTCCATATGTCCAGTCCACACGCCGTCAACGTAGCTTCCACTGGTGGTTGGCTGCACTGTGCTCTGCACTGGAATCAACAACCACACGCCCCTCTCTTGTCCGTCCTGCGCCCCCAACACACACTGGACACGCGCGCGCGCGCGCGCGCGCGCGCGCGCGTGTGTGTGTGTGTGTGTGTGTGTGTGTGTGTGTGTGTGTGTGTGTGTGTGTATGTGTGTGTGTGTGTGTGTGTGTGTGTGTGTGTGTGTGTGTGTGTGTGTGTGTGTGTGTGTGTGTCCGTGTGCGCGTGTGTGTGTGTCCGTGTGTGCGTATGTGCGTGCGTGTATGAGAGAGACCTGGGGCTGACCTAGGCTGATGTACGGCTAAGAGGTCATGATGAAGTCTTTTTAGTGACATTGTATTGTTCCCGGTGTAGGCTACGTCACTAGTTTTCACGTAAGAATATGACGCTCTGTCATGTACCATTATTGTGGGAAATATGTTAACACACAGCCGTTAGTCTTTACTTTGCTATTGTCCCAATTTTGAGGCAGAGGTCAGCCAATGATAATGAGTAATTTGACCAGAGAGAGAATGAGATAGACCTAGTTTTTTGCGGTGCTATCCTTTGCTTCAGGGAGGTGGAAGGACTATGAGGTGTAGAGAGTGTCAGTCATAGTGCTATCCTTGGCTTCAGTGAGGTGGAAGGACTATGAGGTGTAGAGAGTGTCGGTCATAGTGCTATCCTTGGCTTCAGGGAGGTGGAAGGACTATGAGGTGTAGAGAGTGTCAGTCATAGTGCTATCCTTGGCTTCAGTGAGGTGGAAGGACTATGAGGTGTAGAGAGTGTCGGTCATAGTGCTATCCTTGGCTTCAGGGAGGTGGAAGGACTATGAGGTGTAGAGAGTGTCGGTCATAGTGCTATCCTTGGCTTCAGGGAGGTGGAAGGACTATGAGGTGTAGAGAGTGTCAGTCATAGTGCTATCCTTGGCTTCAGTGAGGTGGAAGGACTATGAGGTGTAGAGAGTGTCGGTCATAGTGCTATCCTTGGCTTCAGGGAGGTGGAAGGACTATGAGGTGTAGAGAGTGTCGGTCATAGTGCTATCCTTGGCTTCAGGAAGGTGGAAGGACTATGAGGTGTAGAGAGTGTCGGTCATAGTGCTATCCTTTGCTTCAGGGAGGTGGAAGGACTATGAGGTGTAGAGAGTGTCGGTCATAGTGCTATCCTTGGCTTCAGGGAGGTGGAAGGACTATGAGGTGTAGAGAGTGTCGGTCATAGTGCTATCCTTGGCTTCAGGAAGGTGGAAGGACTATGAGGTGTAGAGAGTGTCAGTCATAGTGCTATCCTTGGCTTCAGGGAGGTGGAAGGACTATGAGGTGTAGAGAGTGTCGGTCATAGTGCTATCCTTTGCTTCAGGGAGGTGGAAGGACTATGAGGTGTAGAGAGTGTCGGTCATAGTGCTATCCTTTGCTTCAGGAAGGTGGAAGGACTATGAGGTGTAGAGAGTGTCGGTCATAGTGCTATCCTTGGCTTCAGGGAGGTGGAAGGACTATGAGGTGTAGAGAGTGTCGGTCATAGTGCTATCCTTGGCTTCAGGGAGGTGGAAGGACTATGAGGTGTAGAGAGTGTCGGTCATAGTGCTATCCTTTGCTTCAGGGAGGTGGAAGGACTATGAGGTGTAGAGAGTGTCGGTCATAGTGCTATCCTTGGCTTCAGGGAGGTGGAAGGACTATGAGGTGTAGAGAGTGTGTCATAGTGCTATCCTTTGCTTCAGGGAGTGGAAGGACTAGAGATCCTTTGCTTCAGGGAGGTGGAAGGACTATGAGGTGTAGAGAGTGTCGGTCATAGTGCTATCCTTGGCTTCAGGGAGGTGGACGGACTATGAGGTGTAGAGAGTGTCGGTCATAGTGCTATCCTTGGCTTCAGGGAGGTGGAAGGACTATGAGGTGTAGAGAGTGTCGGTCATAGTGCTATCCTTGGCTTCAGGGAGGTGGAAGGACTATGAGGTGTAGAGAGTGTCAGTCATAGTGCTATCCTATCCTTGGCTTCAGGGAGGTGGAAGGACTATGAGGTGTAGAGAGTGTCGGTCATAGTGCTATCCTTGGCTTCAGGGAGGTGGAAGGACTATGAGGTGTAGAGAGTGTCGGTCATAGTGCTATCCTTGTCGGCTTCAGGGAGGTGGAAGGACTATGAGGTGTAGAGAGTGTCGGTCATAGTGCTATCCTTGGCTTCAGGGAGGTGGAAGGACTATGAGGTGTAGAGAGTGTCGGTCATAGTGCTAGCTGTGAAATAAGAATGTGGCAGGTGGGGACAGATAAGACATCTTCGACACTGACCAGTGTACCATGTGGCTCTGGTCAGAGAGAGAGAGAAAGAGAGAGAGAGAGAGAGAGAGAGAGAGAGAGAGAGAGAGAGAGAGAGAGAGAGAGAGAGAGAGAGAGAGAGAGAGAGAGAGAGAGAGAGAGAGATTTGAACGAACGCACGAAATGTTATTTATACAGGGTAATGAGATAAGCATAACTACTTGTTTACACTCAGTCCTGAGAGAGAGAGAGAGAGAGAGAGAGAGAGAGAGAGAGAGAGAGAGAGAGAGAGAGAGAGACAGAGAGAGAGAGAGAGAGAGAGAGAGAGAGAGAGAGAGAGAGAGAGAGAGAGAGAGAGAGAGAGAGAGAGTTTATTCACAGACGTGGGCCAATGACGATACACACATAAAATGCAACACACTATGCTGTGAGGTCAGTGAGACGTGGAACAGTTCGAAGGAACAATATGGTCGAACGGGTAGGTGGAGGAGCTGGAGGTGAAGGTGAGGTGGGGGGTGAGGGTGTCTCTGTAGATAACAGCGATACCGCCACCACGACGAGAGGGGCGTGGCAGAGACTTGATGACATAACCCTCGGGGGTCAGATCTGCACAACCAGATCCTATGGCGCGCCAAAGATACATAACTCTATCGAACAGCTAGATAGAGTTTGTAAACTCTATCTAGCTGTTCGATAGAGTTTCGAAACCCTATCTAGCTGTTCGATAGAGTTTTAAAACTCTGTCGAACAGCTAGATAGGGTTTCCGCAAAATAACCCTATCGAGATAGAGTTTTTCTATCGCGATTTATGATTGGTACATGGCTTCAGCGACAAGTTTGTGGCCTTGCCAGAGCCGTGACCCGTGGATTTGACCCCGTATGTAGTCAAACAAACATGGCAGCTGAACGATTTCAACGAGCGAATCTTCCCGGCGTTTCATCTGTAATTCAAGCCGCTAAACGAGTTCTTAGGTCAGCAAATGCTGGTAATCTCCGGCCAACCCAACAAGACATGTTGACAACGCTGCAAAAGGATCTGTGCACTGTCAGTTCCATGGAAAGCAACAGCGAAGAAAAAGTAAGTTAGCCAGTTCTTCTTTCATCTCCAACCAATAACAATAAGTGAATAACCATCATCATTTTGATGGTTCTGTTGGTAGCCTACATCATGTTTAACTTAGGCCCGACAAGGCCTACTCGATTATTCGTTCATAACTCATTCACTGTAAAAGACAAGGTCTAGAGTAGTTAGGATACTAATTCGTAGCTCGTGCATGTTATGCTCATTCCACTAATTGGGTAGCAAGGCCTGTCGCATGAAAATAGGTAGCTCGTAAAAATAAGTAGCTCGCTGTGGAAGTTGGGCAGCACCATCCTGTGGATGTTGGGCAGCAGCATCCTGTTGGGCAGCATAATCATCACGGCTTTTGAAACTTTGTCCAACAGATAGCTATAGTAATGGCAAAATAGCGCATCATAGGTTCTTACGCAGCAGGTCTGAACCTTGAGCTTTAGGCAAATGTGTAGAACAACCGCCTGGGTCGCAGTCTTGGCTTATAGCGTTCTTTCCGTCTTGCCTTTATTTTTCTACTATTATTCAATGCATATTTTCTTCTCTGTAAATGGATGAAAAATAACTTAAAATATACCAAACAATAGAGCTTGCACTCCTCTATTTGCACTGAGAAAGGCATACCTGAAAAAACGGACAGAAGCGAGACATTGAGGGGGGTGGGGGGGGGGGGGGGGGGGGGGGGGGGGGGGGGGGGGGGGGGGGGGGGGTGTTGTACACCCTTGCCCAGCTGTAATCATGTAACCCTACATCAGGGAAAAGCGTAAAGAGTAGGCCTAACTGCCCTAAACCTGCTGCCTAGAATGATCAAAATTGGTAGCTAGATTTCCTATACCGTAGTATACGCAATCAGACATAGTCACTGTAAGTGTAACCAAAAAAATAATACAAACGTAAATACTAGTGACTGAAACTCCATTGCTCACAATCTATCAAAACTGACTTTAAATTATGTTTCTTACCTCTCTAATCAACAGGACCCCTTTGTACCCCTGGACACCAAGGCTTTTCAGGTACTGGGGTGAGGCAAACCCTAGAGGCAAAGGGGTCTCAACTCTCCCTGAGGAAATGGTGTATAAGGAGAAGTTGACATTTGCCAAACGTCGATATGTTTGCCTCACCCATGCCATTAACTCGTCCGCGGTGTAGCGTAGCGGAACTCGAAGAGACACTGCTGTCCTTGAGTCAGGGTTGTAACACCCTGTGGGATACCCTGAAGAAGTGAACAAAACATCAGTAACTTGAATTATTCTCTTTTAGTAATTTTACTTTTACTTTATTTTCATTCCTTATTCATTTGTTCTACACTACAGTACTTTGAATTGTGTTGGTCCTAACCGGGCCGGCCAGACCTGCCAACTCCCTAAGAGACCAAAGAGGAATACTTGTAGCAGAAGAAAGGAATTCCTTCCTCTTTGTCTTTTTATTATGATTATTTGGGGGCATTCTGATAGGAATTTTGATGCAGCATCTTACCTTTCACGAGCAACACGAAGCAAGTACTTTTTCATCAGCCTGAACTTGGATTGTTTACAAAGTTCTACAAGTCTTTTCTGGAACTGGAAGTATCCCATTCATTGTTACACAACAGAAAACTTTTGGTCTCTTCTAAAAAGTCCATACTTATTATTTGGCAGACCTAAATGGTTGGTGCCAGACACAATGATAAGCCTTGGGAGGAAGAATTGAATCACTTGAAGTTCATCTTTATCCTCCTTTCCTTTCAATGGATAAGCTTTAAAGTCAGCAACATTGAAAAACTACTTCAGCCAAAGACTCACACATAAATGTTAGTCTATTCTCTTTTTTTTTCTTCACTCATAAGCAGCTTGACAGCCGCGGACATAATGAGGAAGTGGAAAGGCCGGTTAGACCTATACACACAGCAGCTGTGCCATTCTGTAGTGTATACAAGACAGTAGACTATCAATCTTGGTCATTGCTATTGCACCTGAGATCAAACAAACATAATCACTTAAGCAGTCATTGTTTTTCCCACGGTTTTTTTTAAATTAATGCCTACCATATTTTACGGACTACAAGGCACTTAGTTCTATTTACAAAGCACGTCCCCTACATGTAGCAAAAAGGTAAGGGACGTACACAAGGCGCAACATTTTAAGGCGCATGCTAAATGATCAAACAAAAGCAAAACAAAGATAGAAATCATGAGGTCAACTGAGGTCAGTATTTTGCCTATTTCTGAGCAAAGCCAGGGATCGTCTTCTAATAAGATTATAAATCAGTCCATAGCCTAGGGCAAAAATCTATTGAAAGTGTGAAACTAGGGTTACTTGTCAACTGACAATAAGCCCATCTTTGTGCACAATTCTTTTGTTAGCCCATAAAGTATACACATGTTACCGTAGCCAGCTGCCATGTGGGTAATGACTGTTTCATGCTCAGCCTTTCTAGGTAAGCGTCGTGCCAATGATGGTAGCTAATACAGCCCCTTCAGTGAAAACACTGAGGGTGTTGGGCCTCTCCTCCTTGTTGTCCGAGCCCGTTGGAAACGGAGGGCCCCTAATGTAGCTGCTGCTTGCTGCGCATTCAGTTCAAAATCTGAAATGACAGAAAATAATACTTGATCACGCATAAAACCAGCACTGTGTATAGACACATATAATATTGATTCGTTTAGTTTAGGAGCCCATGAAGGCTATTTACTCAACGGAACGAGAGAGCGCATTGAGAGTTTACTTAGTAATTAAAACTCTCTACTGCCATGACTGTAAGACAGTCTTTAGTTAACACCATTTTTCTTTTAAAAAAATAATAAAAATATGCCATAGACATTTTCGCATTATCCAGACAGGTCCAATCCGGATAGCATAGCGCTCACCAGGGATGAACCCCGACCGGCAAAGCTCCCACCTTTCATTTACCACTACTTTGATCTATGGCTCCTACTTGTACCCAAGCCCCACCAACGCCCACCACCCCGACCCCACAAACGTCCTAGCCCCCTCCTCCTCACCCCCCCACCCCCATAAACCTCCCCTCCCCCTGCCAAACGCATCCCCTCTCTGATGGACATGTCTATCCCCACCCCCCTTCCTCAACGCCTCCAGACGAAGCCCCAACCGCACCCCCCCCCCCTCACCCCTCACCCGTCGACACCCACGGAACATGACTCACTCCACCAAACACTGAGGGATCACGAGACCAAGAAACCCCCCCCCCCCCTCCCTAACAATTAAACAAAAATAATTTCACCCACCCACCCAACCCAACTCTAGAGATAAACACCCCCCCCCCCCCCCCCCCGTAACCAGTACAACCCCCCCCCCCCCCCCCCTCCTCTTCTTTTCTCAAAAGGAATAAACAACAACGTCAAACAGTTTTACTGGAATCACATGTTTTCACACTCACTCTTTTTGTGGGTCAAAGACTGTATGTGTCTACTTGCGAATGGATGAACAAACCCACAATGGGTAGCAGTACTAGCACACAAATATCACCACATATCCGCACATGCATATGGATCCGCGCACATGCATCAACCCACCCACAGACATTTGGTTACACCCACCACCACCCACAGACATTTGGTTACACCCACCACCACCCACTCTCAACAACTTAAAGGCGATTCAGCAGGCCGCCACACAACACAAACAATGGACACCCATGTTTAGCCACCATGGAGTACTTCGAGACGGTTTCGGTGGCTGACACACAGTTATAATGAAAGGCTCCCACGCAGACATGTAAACTATCACAAAGCGCCTCTCGCGTCACATCTTCCTCCACTTTTTCCAGATCATTGCTGGAGCAGTGCTGGCTCTACTAGTCATCAAAAAGCGAGAGGGGGGGGGGGGGGGGGGGGGGAGGGGAGGGGGGGGGTGGGGGGGGGAGGGGGGGGGGGGGGCTCTTCTACACTTTTGCCTATTTTTCTAAATTAAATAATCAGGCTATTAATATTAATGAGAGAGTCAGGAACAAGCATAATGCACTTTCTTGTTGTGTCTGTATACCAAACAATATTTTACTTTTAGAGGGCCAAAGGTGAAATGGCAAAGGGACATGCCCCCTTCTGAAGGTTTATGTACTAGCAATCATTTACAAGAACACTTTGAGGCAAAACAACAAGTTAAAAGTCTGTTATTGTTAGACTCGTTTCATCCTTTTTTAGCGTTAAAAAGTCATCACTGAGATGACCGGTTGTCACTGTCAGTGGACTGACTACCGCGATGCTGAGAGTGAGAGTGAGACTGAAACTGAAAGAGCAGTCGGCAATGATCGTTTTAACTCAATCTATAAAAGCAATGTTCATATCACTAGCCTCAATGAGTAGATCTAATAGCTATGAATGTATAAAAGGCTGTACATTTCTTCAACACGATAAAATCGAACTGATAGTTCCTACACTCACCGTCGTCAGATGCGTTGTCGCCCATGATGCTGCCGGGAGAAGAAGAAAGAAGCTCGCAGATTTTGCTTTGCACATCGTTTGGATTCGCGCCGTTTATTGTTGTAATTAGGCTAGGTGTAGGTCACAGTCAAAGATACTAGTCCTATCTACCAATGAAATGCTTCGTTTAAAAAAGTATCAAAATGGCGCGTTCGATAGAGTTTTACGAATAGAAACTCTATCTAGCTGTTCGACAGAGTTTTAAAACTCTATCGAACAGCTAGATAGAGTTTCGAAACTCTATCGAACAGCTAGATAGAGTTTCGAAACTCTATCGAACAGCTAGATAGAGTTTCGAAACTCTATCGAACAGCTAGATAGAGTTTCGAAACTCTATCGAACAGCTAGATAGAGTTTTGTATCTTTGGCGTTCCATAAGATCCATCCCCTTGTGGTTTGAGCCATGTCTCTACCACAAACAGTAGGTCGATGCGAAATAAGGAACTATTGTGTTCATTTGGTCCGTCTATACGTCCGTTCGTTTGTGGGAATAACGGTCAAAGGGGATGAACTCGGGCCAGCCAAATTTAATGCCACCAGGTTATATTTTCTTTGTTTGAAGGGATACATAATATTTGACAGCCTTTATGAGGATTTAGATTAGTTTTTGTCCGTTGCCGTTTCGACCTACCGCTTATTAAAAAAATATACATGGAAAATCATCACCACATTATAAACATGGCCTTAGCTACCTTGTAACCTGAAGAATAGTGAGAAAGGACGCTCCAAGCTGCTAAGCTGGACACAAAGCTCGGCGGCCGTCTGGAGTACTGTTCCTGCAAAACTCCAACTTCCACTGTCACGTGACAATCTGCCACACTGAATCTGCCAAAGACGTTATTTTGGGCTAGCGAACATTTTGACAGTTTCATAACTTTTTGGGGCCGATTTCTACAAAACGCTTGAAACGCTCTGTGTGGAGAAATGCAGGCCTGATGTCTGTGTATGTTGCTTACTTCTGCAAGGTAGGGTTCAGGTGCAACCCTTGTCCAAATGGTGACTACAATCTGACTTTACGAAGCCCATAACACATCTCTCTCTTGGCTTTCGCTACATATTTATTCTTGCAGTAAAAGATGTATGCATTATTGAACAACTTCTTTTTATCCAAAACGACATCTTTTTGTTCAACATGGTCTATTTTACATCGGATATTTCGGCCTTTTTAATGATAAAGTGTGCATTAAAACGGTCACGTTGAGTCGTTAACACTCCTAAAAGAGTCTGCATATTAGACCATGTCCATGCATTAGGATGACGCTCTGATGCCCCCTGTTAGCACCATCATCCCCGTGGACTGCATTCAACACTAGACCATGTCCATGCATTAGGATGACGCTCTGATGCCCCCTGTTAGCACCATCATCCCCGTGGACTGCATTCAACACTAGACCATGTCCATGCATTAGGATGACGCTCTGATGCCCCCTGTTAGCACCATCATCCCCGTGGACTGCACACTAGACCATGTCCATGTATTAGGATGACGCTCTGATGCCCCCTGTTAGCACCATCATCCCCGTGGACTGCATTCAACATTAGACCATGTCCATGCATTAGGATGACGCTCTGATGCCCCCTGTTAGCACCATCATCCCCGTGGACTGCATTCAACATTAGACCATGTCCATGCATTAGGATGACGCTCTGATGCCCCCTGTTAGCACCATCATCCCCGTGGACTGCATTCAACACTAGACCATGTCCATGCATTAGGATGACGCTCTGATGCCCCCTGTTAGCACCATCATCCCCGTGGACTGCATTCAACACTAGACCATGTCCATGCATTAGGATGACGCTCTGATGCCCCCTGTTAGCACCATCATCCCCGTGGACTGCATTCAACACTAGACCATGTCCATGCATTAGGATGACGCTCTGATGCCCCCTGTTAGCACCATCATCCCCGTGGACTGCATTCAACATTAGACCATGTCCATGCATTAGGATGACGCTCTGATGCCCCCTGTTAGCACCATCATCCCCGTGGACTGCATTCAA
>CM065686.1:1289617-1307117 GCA_017654935.2 Phymorhynchus buccinoides
CTACAGGTCAGGTGTACAGCACGTGTTGTCCTACAGGTCAGGTGTGACAGCACGTGTTGTCCTACAGGTCAGGTGTGACAGCACGTGTTGTCCTACAGGTCAGGTGTGACAGCACGTGTTGTCCTACAGGTCAGGGTGACAGCACGTGTTGTCCTACAGGTCAGGGTGACAGCACGTGTTGTCCTACAGGTCAGGTGACAGCACGTGTTGTCCTACAGGTCAGGGTGACAGCATGTGTTGTCCTGAAGGTCAGGTGGACAGCACGTGTTGTCCTGAAGGTCAGGTGTACAGCACGTGTTGTCCTGAAGGTCAGGTGTACAGCACGTGTTGTCCTACAGGTCAGGTGTACAGCACGTGTTGTCCTACAGGTCAGGTGTGACAGCACGTGTTGTCCTGAAGGTCAGGTGTACAGCACGTGTTGTCCTGAAGGTCAGGTGTACAGCACGTGTTGTTGTCCTGGACAGCAGGTGTTGTCCTGGGTCAGGGGGACACACGTGCCACAAGGGTCATTTTGCTGAGTTCGTTACAGCTACACCGCAAAAGGGGTCTCACGCAATGTTAACCGGAAGACTGTGGTTGCTAAGCAAGGTCAAGTCAAGTCAAGTCAAAATGATCTTTATTGACGTGTAAAGGAATAAGCTAAACATGTTTTTTTTCATCCTGTCGTCATAAATAAATAAGAACAACTGAAGCAAACAAGATGAAAAGCAAAAACTAAACAACAAAATCAATTTACAATGAAATATATGGAAAAAATACACATAAATATTATTATGTTCCGCAAGCACAATACCATAATCATGTACATAATACTGACAACAGTAATCGCTAGTGGAAAGGGAGAGGACAGGGGAAAAAATGACTGCGACAAATGACAGATAGAACAGACACCACGGAGAGAGAGTGAGAGAGTCAAAATTACAAATACAGAAACACACACTCGCGCTGTGCGCAAACACACACACACATACACACACACACACACACACACACACACACACACGAACACACACACCACATACACACACACACACACACACACACACACACACACACACACACCACACACACACACACACACACACATATATATACACACACACACACCTACACACACACACGTCACACACACACACACACACACACACACACCACACACATGTCACACACACACACACACACACACACACACACCACACACACACACACAACACACACACACACACACACACACACACACACATTCTATTTTATCAAGAAAACAAAGTCACATGAATGCGTATCGTAGTGTCGCTTCGCCCTAAAGTGCAAAGCAGCACATACACAATGTGCAGAAATATCGGCTCTTAAAAACCAGAGTATGAACATATGTACAAAGAATTCCATGACACATTAGGTTACAATTTATCAAACAAATACATTTTCAAATTATGTTTAAAAGCTAACTTTGAAGGGCATGATTTTAAAAAAGATGGCAAGTTATTCCATGTACATCCTCCAGAGTATGTCAAGCTTGATTTGTACAAATTGTTATGGGGTTTTGGGAAAGAAAGCTTGTGAGTGTGTCTATTGTCATTGTTTGTAAACAATTGTAAGCAAATAAGGTTAGCATTATGTTCTAAAGAAAAGTGCACATTTTCCTGAATGTTCCAGCACTCTTCACCCAGCACTCCTCTTCATCAGCTCATCTTGTGGGGACTCGGCTTCTGGGGACTCCCACCCCTTTCCCCATGACCTTGGCAGCACACCACCCCTTTCCTTAAACCCCACCTCACTTGTCCCTGGTCCCTATTCCACGAGTCATTCTCCGGAAGATGGACCATCATCACCGTGAACTCGAGTGATGGCGATGGGTCCTGATGCCGTCGGGGTTTCATCTCCTGGGAACACTTCTTCCAGGGATCACCTGTTCCTGCCACCCGTGAGCAGATAGGAGAAACCGTGGTGCACTGAAGCGCCAAACACCGCCATCAAGTTCATCAACGTGTTTACAATCTGTATGTTTAATTTTGAAATATCGTCCGACAGTGATGCCCGTGATGCCACTTCACCCACATGACAAGCCATTGAAACATAGTTTGTTTTACAGTGAGCTCCATTTGTTTTTGCTGTGGAACGGAAATCGCTATCAACTGGCTTTGCCTCCTTTTTCTGCCTTCAGTGTTCTATTATTTTCACATCCATAATGGTCCCTTACCTGTTGTTGGTACCCCTTCGCAACCTCTCTGATGTATGTTTGCAAAACATCATCTTCATCAACATGTCATATACATCATAATGTCATCTACATCAACATGTTATCTACATCAACATGTCATATACATCAACACGTTATCTACAACATATCATCTACATCAACATGTCATATACACTGATGAACTATTCAACGGCGTCAATACTGCAGCAACCGATAAACCTATTCGTAGAAAAAGAAATAATCTTCTTTTCTAGTTTTCCCCCAACTATTTTCCTCTTCCCTTCATGCTTGTTCTACTCCTTGAGACAAATGCGAGTTTGTGTTTGGAAAGACCTAGACTAGAAACCCAATTGGAAAACAAATTGATAATGAAGCTCTCTGCATTCCTTCCTGACAGTTTCCATTTGTTTTAGTTTTTTAATCGTTGATTATTAAAAAAAATAATTAATCTTTGCTTTTGGTTTGCTTCTCTACTTCTGTCTCTGTCTGTCTGTCCGTCTGTCTGTCTGTCTGTCTGTCTGTCTCTCTCTCTCTCTCTCTCTCTCTCTCTCTCTCTCTCTCTCTCTCTCTCTCTCTCTCTCTCTCTCTCTCTCTCTCTCATTTTAGGGGGAGCATGTCTGCTTCCGCTTCTCTCTCTTTCTCTCGTATCTGTCTCTCTCTCTCTCTCTCTCTCTCTCTCTCTCTCTCTCTCTCTCTCTCTCTCTCTCTCTCTCTCTCTCTCTCTCTCTCTCTCTCTCTCTCTCTCTCTCTCTCTCTCTCTCTCTCTCTCTCTCTCTCTCTCTCTCTCTCTCTCTCTCTCTGTCTCCGTCTGTCTTTCTCTCTCTGTCTCTTAGTTTGTGCCTTCACGTGCATGTCCACGTGCATGTTGTATTCACATTGCAACAGGTTTTGTGGGTCAGTTTTGCGAGTTGTTTACCTGTTTACCGTGCTTTGCCGGCTCCCCGCAGCCATGTTTTACTTTTGTAGGATTTCTCTGTGCGTGGTTGGCCAGTTTCATTTAGCCATGTCCAGGAAACCTAATGAGATGGCATTGAATAGCAACTTCTCATGCACACTGTCTCTGTCTCTCTCAATCCACATCCATCTCTCTCTCTCTCTCTCTCTCTCTCTCTCTCTCTCTCTCTCTCTCTCTCTCTCTCTCTCCTCTCTCTCTCTCTCTCTCTCTCTCTCTCTCTCTCTCTGCCTTTGTCTCTCTCTCTCTGCCTTTGTCTCTCTCTTCATCTCTTTATTTCTCTCTGTCTGCCTGTGTATCTCTGAATCTCCCTCTCTCTCCCTGTCTCTGTCCCTGTTTATCCCACCCCACTCTCTCTGTCTGTCTGTCTCTATGTCTGTATCTGTCTCTGTCTCTCTCTCTCTCTCTCTCTCTCTCTCTCTCTCTCTCATCTCTCTCTCTCTCTCTCTCTCTCTCTCTCTGTCTCTCTCTCTCTATCTCTGTGTCTGTCTGTCTGTCTCTCTCTCTGCTCTCTGTCTCTCTCTCTCTCTCTCTCTCTGTCTCTCTCTCTCTCTCTCTCTCTCTCTCTCTCTCTCTCTCTCTCTCTCTGTCTCTCTCTCTCTCTCTCTCTCTCTCTCTCTCTCTCTCTCTCTCTCTCTCTCTCTCTCTCTCTCTCTCTCTCTCTCTCTCTCTCTGTGTCTGTCTCTCTGTCTCTCTCTCTCTCTCTCTCTCTGTCTCTCTTCTCTCTCTCTCTCTCTCTCTGTCTCTCTGTCTCTCTCTCTCTCTCTCTGTCTCTCTCTCACCTCTCTCTCTCTCTCTCTCTCTCTCTCTCTCTCAGCTCTCCTCTCTCTCTCTCTCTCTCATTGTGCCAATCTTTCAGACACCTATTGACAGCAGTATTCGATGGCACCTTTTCATGGAAGCTTGTTCATCAAAATGTCTATCTCTGTCTCTCTGCCACCCCTCTTCCTCCTCCTCCTCCTTTGTTTTTCCCTTCCTGTGTCTTTCGTTGTGTGTCTCTTCCTCCTTCTCCCATTTCCATATCTGTAAACGGGTGTGCATGTACTATAGTACACCCCGCTTATAGTAGAGTCCAGGGGAGCAAGGATTTTCCTTTACTATAACAGGTTTTTCTTATAAACGATGTTCGGATATAGTAAAGTTTTGATGATATTTTTTATCTTATCCGAGGACGTTTTTTCAAAGTCAAAGCTAACGTAAAATACTGAATATAAACCCATCCCACCCCTTCCTCGTATGGTTTGAGGTCCAAAAAGGTGATTGGGTTTATACATGGTATATTTCCCTGTGCACAAAACAAAGCTAGCAAAATCTTCCAAACACTTTTCTCATTTGAGCTCCTCTGCAATCGGAATGAATCGGCTGAATGCAGCGGGGAGAACAGTGAACACTAACAGCCGGACACATACGCACATGACCGATTATGACCATAATGACTTGGGTACACAGACGAAGAAAATAAAAGGTCTAGAAATAATCATGTGCTCGTTTCCACATGCACTTTGAAGTGTTGTTCACGTGTATTCAAAACTTGAACAAGACTTTTTAAGATGGGTTGAATTTGGTTGACTTTGAAATATTTCAACTGGGTAGATGTATTTCATTTTTAGTTTACATGATCAAAATGTTTACAAAGTTACGATCCATTATGCTTTTAGTGGTGGGCGGGTCTAAGAGCAACATGACTCATGTGACTGATCCATGGATTGCAACGTGGTCACACTTTGAAGGGAGGACACAGTAGACCGCATTGAACTGTGTTCACAATAGACCATGACACAGTTTGAAATGACTAACACAAGTCGGATGACGTTAATTGATGTCCCCCTCTTATAGATGGAAAACCTATTGTCCTTTGTATATGACATCCATTAATGTACTGCTATGTCCCTGCACAGTGGTCTCAGCTGTCCTTTGTATATGACATCCATTAATGTACTGCTATGTCCCTGCACAGTGGTCTCAGCTGTCCTTTGTATATGACATCCATTAATGTACTGCTATGTCCCTGCACAGTGGTCTCAGCTGTCCTTTGTATATGACATCCATTAATGTACTGCTATGTCCCTGCACAGTGGTCTCAGCTGTCCTTTGTATATGACATCCATTAATGTACTGCTATGTCCCTGCACAGTGGTCTCAGCTGTCCTTTGTATATGACATCCATTAATGTACTGCTATGTCCCTGCAGTGGTCTCAGCTGTCCTTTGTATATGACATCCATTAATGTACTGCTATGTCCCTGCACAGTGGTCTCAGCTGTCCTTTGTATATGACATCCATTAATGTACTGCTATGTCCCTGCACAGTGGTCTCAGCTGTCCTTTGTATATGACATCCATTAATGTACTGCTCTGTCCCTGCACAGTGGTCTCAGCTGTCCGTTGTATATGACATCCATTAATGTACTGCTATGTCCCTGCACAGTGGTCTCAGCTGTCCTTTGTATATGACATCCATTAATGTACTGCTCTGTCCCTGCACAGTGGTCTCAGCTGTCCGTTGTATATGACATCCATTAATGTACTGCTATGTCCCTGCACAGTGGTCTCAGCTGTCTTTCTTGCCTAGTTGCAGTCATCGTGCTTGCTGGTCCTTGCCTGTCCTTTCCTGATGTGTTGATCGTTATCTGTCTGTGCATCTCTGTTCTGTATTAAATTCCTTTGGTAATGGAGAGACTGCTATGTCCCTGCACAGAGTGCGTGATAATGGTCTGAGATGTACTGAGAGAGTGAGAGAGACAAAGAGAGAGATAGATTCCTTTGGTAATGGAGAGAGAGTGCGTGAGAGAGAGTGCACAGTGAGAGTGAGGGGGGGGAGGAGAGAGAGAGAGAGGAGAGAGATCTTCTACTATTGATGTTATTTTCTCCTTTTCATTTCCTATATAGACATGTCTTCTTAACTGACTTTTTCAAGTCCTTCTACTTCCATCCCTACCTTCCTCTTGTCCTCCGCAGTAGCATGCACTTCTCTCTGTCTGTCTGCTGGCCTGCATGTCACTGTCTCTGTCTGTTTCTCTCTCTGTCGCTCATTCCTGTCACTCCATATATCCCTCTGAACTTTCTCTCTGTGTCTGTCTGTCTGTCTGTCTGTCTGTCTCTCTCTCTCTCTCTCTGTCTCTCTCCTCTCCCTCTCTCCCCCCCCCCCCTCTCTCTCTCTCTCTCTCTCTCTCTCTCTCTCTCTCTCTCTCTCTCTCTCTCTCTCTCTCTCTCTCTCTCTCTCACTGCTCTCTCTCTTGCTTTTGCTCTGCTTTTGCTCTTATTCTTTTTCTCTCACCCCTCCCCTTCTGTTCTATCGCTTTTTCTTGGTCCCACACATCAGCCATGACAGACAGACGGTCAGACAGACAGACACACAGACAGATGGTCAGACAGACAGAAAGACGGTCAGACAGACAGAAAGACGGCCAGACAGACAGACAGATGGTCAGTCAGACAGAAAGACGGTCAGTCAGACAGAAAGACAGACAGACAGACAGACAGAAAGACGGTCAGACACACAAACAGAAAGACAGACAGAAAGATGGTCAGACAGACAGACAGAAAGATGGTCAGACAGACAGAAAGACGGACGGTCAGTCAGACAGAGAGACGGCCAGACAGACAGACAGACGGACAGACAGACAGACAGCTATCCCTCTGTGATTCGATCAGCAGTGTATAAGGCACGGAAGCCGACGCACACACTCACACCTTTGTCTTTCTTTCCTCAGGAAGGTTTCAGTTAATTGGATCGTGAGGTGGCGACACCCTAAGTCTCTGTAACAATCTTCCTCCCATCTTGGGCCCGTGTCATTCTCCTCTGGAGGAATCGTGGGCCTTTGTGGCTGAAACAACACTTGGTGTGGTTTCAATGCACGTTGGTTGATGGCCTGTTCCATTGCTGTGTGGCTGTGAAGGCAGAGTCCTTGGGTCACACGTCTCCTTCATGTTTCAATGCACGTTGGTTGATTGTCTGGCCTGTTCTATGTGGCTGTGAAGGCATAGTCCTTGGGTCACACGTCTCCTTCATGTTTCAATGCACGTTGGTTGATTGTCTGGCCTGTTCTATGTGGCTGTGAAGGCATAGTCCTTGGGTCACACGTCTCCTTCATGTTTCAATGCACGTTGGTTGATTGTCTGGCCTGTTCTATGTGGCTGTGAAGGCATAGTCCTTGGGTTACACGTCTCCTTCATGTTTCAATGCACGTTGGTTGATTGTCTGGCCTGTTCTATGTGGCTGTGAAGGCATAGTCCTTGGGTCACACGTCTCCTTCATGTTTCAATGCACGTTGGTTGATTGTCTGGCCTGTTCTATGTGGCTGTGAAGGCATAGTCCTTGGGTCACACGTCTCCTTCATGTTTCAATGCACGTTGGTTGATTGTCTGGCCTGTTCTATGTGGTTGTGAAGGCAGAGTCCTTGGGTCACACGTCTCCTTCATGTTTCAATGCACGTTGGTTGATTGTCTGGCCTGTTCTATGTGGCTGTGAAGGCATAGTCCATGTTTCAATGCACGTTGGTTGATGGCCTGTTCCATTGCTGTGTGGCTGTGAAGGCAGAGTCCTTGGGTCACACGTCTTCTCCATGTTGTGCTGATGACCAACAGGCCGCTGACCCGGCTGTGTGGCTGATCACTGACACTATTGACCCACACTGTCGGCCAAAGTGCCAAAGTACACACATTATCTCTGAACAATTTGACAGAAATAAGTAATATCGCTATTACTAATATGTAATATGAAAAAGCGGAGGTAACACTAAGATAATGTAATGAAGTAAAGAACTCGTCAACAATAATGATAAATTATTGTGCAGCATCTTCTGGAATGACTATGACTCAAATTAGGAGGCATTCGGCTCTTTGTGCTGGAGCTTCAGGTAATGGTTAGCCTTTGGGACTTTGGGCCATTTAATTTGTTGGTGGTGTGCTAAAACTGTTCTTTTGCAATGAGAGAGGTCATAGTCAAGGGGCATAATCGAAAAACAAAGTTTGTGGAACCCTTTGGCCTTACCTGAAATAAAGAAATACCATTTGTCCTTGATTTGAAACTTGGAAGAGTGATGGATTTTTTTAAAAATACGACTTGGCATGTTTCTACTTTGTAAGTTTTATTTGTTTTTATATTACATCGACATATTTTTTTAATAAATTAAGTGTTTTATTCTAACAAGACTTGGACTATATTTTACCTTGTCATTGTATCTATTTTTAATATAACATGACAGCCCTGATGTGGCCTTAGTTGTCGACGGGGCCATGATTTTAATCTTAATCTTAATCCCTTTTGGCTTGAAGGGTTTTATTAATCATGGAATGCTACGGTCATCCTGATTAGTTGGAGAACATCTCCGTTAATTGTTGCAACAAAGGTCATGATCGTCAACAGGAGCTACTGGGAAGCTGCCCAGGGAAGTCGTATCGTTAGAGGAATTAAGGCTGCTTTTTAATTCGATGCAAAACAACACAGGATTGTATTAATAATGGCTTCCCTCTATACCTCGTCCCCCGTCCCCCCACCAGTTTCCTTTGACGTTGTTTACATCTGTATTTCAACCTTGACCTCATGGTGCCTTTAATTACTGCCATTCAGTCGTCATAACTATGTAGACCTAATATACATAAAAAATAATAATAATTAATAATGCTTATATAGCGCATAATCTTGCAAAGCAACTCAATGCGCTTTATTATTTACATACAGATAGCCAGCTCACTATAAGCTTCAAGCTTGTTACTGCTCATTACCGTGAACTGCTGTTTGTTTACCATGTCGAACTCAATACATTTATTTTAACCAATTGCTGCGATTTTGTCAAAACATATTTCGCAAAGCGTTTTCGCCAAAGACTCTTCTATTGCTCCCTCTACTACAGCCCCTCCCTCCACCCCTCGCGTGTTTAACGCCCTTCCAGCCAAACACCGGGGAAGTTTGTTAACAAACAAGCCAGTAAATAAACAAGGAAATCGTCGTGCATGTTTGTTAACAAACAAGCCAGTAAATAAACAAGGAAATCGTCGTGCATGTTTGTTAACAAACAAGTCAGTAAATAAACAAGGAAATCGTCGTGCATGTTTGTTAACAAACAAGCCAGTAAATAAACAAGGAAATCGTCGTGCATGTTTGTTGACAAACAAGCCAGTAAATAAACAAGGAAATCGTCGTGCATGTTTGTTAACAAACAAGCCAGTAAATAAACAAGGACATCGTCGTGCATGTTTGTTGACAAACAAGCCAGTAAATAAACAAGGAAATCGTCGTGCATGTTTGTTAACAAACAAGTCAGTAAATAAACAAGGACATCGTCGTGCATGTTTGTTGACAAACAAGCCAGTAAATAAACAAGGAAATCGTCGTGCATGTTTGTTAACAAACAAGCCAGTAAATAAACAAGGACATCGTCGTGCATGTTTGTTGACAAACAAGCCAGTAAATAAACAAGGAAATCGTCGTGCATGTTTGTTGACAAACAAGCCAGTAAATAAACAAGGAAATCGTCGTGCATGTTTGTTAACAAACAAGCCAGTAAATAAACAAGGAAATCGTCGTGCATGTTTGTTGACAAACAAGCCAGTAAATAAACAAGGACATCGTCGTGCATGTTTGTTGACAAACAAGCCAGTAAATAAACAAGGAAATCGTCGTGCAGCCAAACACCGTGCATGTTTGTTGACAAACAAGTCAGTAAATAAACAAGGAAATCGTCGTGCAATTTTTGTTCTCTGTCCGTGGCCATGTCGTTCTGCATGCTGGCAATGTAGGCCTACCCGGCACACACAGCAGTGATGCTATTGAAGCGCAACTGTCCACGGGTAAAGACCCAATGCCTCCACGCAACAACTGGGTCAATAGGAGCTTTGAAAGGCTGTCAAAAACATGGCACACGTGCAATTGGTGGATTGATCATCTCCCTCCTTCCATCAGACAAGACATTAAAGATGCATTTCCAGCGTCTGGTCCTGAACCTACTTTGACAGGAGACCACAGCCTCCACTTCATCCTTCTTTCCCTTCGTCTCTGGCTCAGTGTTCTTTTTCTCTTACGTTTCTGTTTGATGAGGAAGAAGGCGGGGGTCGGGTTCGGAGGGGGGAGGGGGGGGTAAGGTGGGAGTACCGTTAGCAATCGAAAAAGATGCTTTGGCTCTGCATGCTCACGTTTTCTGTGTTAACTTTGCTAGTTTCTGCTCCCATTTCTCAACTCTAGAGCAATATAGTTGGTGCAAACTAGTGTACTTTTATTTAGGTAATGTGATTAGTAATGTAATGTACACAGTAATGTGATCAGAATCACGTTGTGAGCATCAGTCACTCGTTAAGAATGATGGTGCCTCTTCTCTTTACTAATACAGTCAAAGCGAATGCAGTTTCACGTGGTGACAGTCCTGACATGATCATAGCTGTTGACGGGACTATAATAGACCAACTGACTAACTACAAACAAATCTGCTGATGGCAGCGATCAGTTCATAAAGTTTGATGGACAGTTTTCAGTGGCAAATTGTCTTTTTTTGTTTCACGTCTTTTATTGGGCTAAATGCTGAAAACGGTATTTTGCCAGAAGTTTCTGAAACATCTATCATTTGCCAAAGAAAATATATGATAATTGGATGGTGGTCAGTAAGGAGCTGCAGGTGGTTGGCCAATAGCAAAGGACTGTCATGTTGACTGTCCACTTTATGAAAGAGAGAGAGAGAGATGAGAGAGAGAGAGAGAGAGAGAGAGAGAGAGAGAGAGAGAGAGAGAGAGAGAGAGAGAGAGAGAGAGAGAGAGAGAGAGAGAGAGAGAGAGAGAGAGAGAGAGAGAGAGAGAGAGAGAGAGAACGAACGAAAAAAATGTATTGAGGGAAAAAGAGTAAGCACACAATGGGCTTTTTTACATCTTGCCCTCAAACAAACATGCAAGAAAATCAATATATTCAACACAAAAATCTCCCTCCCCCCCTCACACACACACACAAGGAGATAGAGTGAGAGAGAGAGAGAGAGAGAGAGAGAGAGAGAGAGAGAGAGAGAGAGAGAGAGAGAGAGAGAGAGAGAGAGAGAGAGAGAGAGAGAGAGAGAGAGAGAGAGAGAGAGAGAGAGAGAGAGAGAGAGAGAGAGAGAGAGAGAGAGAGAGAGAAAACACATGAAATAAGGTACATACAAGACTTGTTAATAATTTAACAACAAGTAGATAATATGCATACATGTCAACATATCAAAAGTGGAAACATATTTGAAACTAAGAATGGGGTTAAACAACATTGCTTGTATGTTTCAACATAAGATACTTATGGTACTCTTTTTTTTAAAAACATTAATGCCCGAGTACACATTAAAGGAAGATGAAATAGTGTTCCATAAGCAGACACCTGAATATACAAGACTAGATTTAAAAAGGTCAACTCTTGGAAGAGGTATTTTTATTTTAAAAACATTACGGACAAGGTTGATTTCAAATTTATTTGTTAATGTTGGAGGAGCATTATCGGACATTAATCTAAACATAAAAATTGCTTTGTTGTACACAAGCTTCCATTTTAGAGGTAGAATTTCTAAACGCTGATAATCAGTAAGTGTAAGGGAAGAGGATTTCAGAAAGATCAATTTCAATGCACGTCTATGCAAACTGCATAATGGTCTTAATTTTTTCTCACTTGCCAGATCCCAAATTGTAGAGGGATAGTTGATGTGTGACTGGATATAAGCATTGAAAAAAAGTTTACGACTGTCTAAATCAAGAAAATGCTTTATCCTGGAAAGTTGATAGACTTTTTATGATATTTGCTTACAAACCATAGATATTTGATGGGACCATGAAAGGTTGTGATCAACAATAAGTCCTAACATTTTATGATAGTCAACCTCTTCCATGATTTCACCATTGATATACAGGGATTGAGAACCAAGGGTAAGATTTTGACGCTTTTGTCTGGTGGTGATAAGTAAGTATTTACATTGTTCGGGGTGTAGCTGCATGTGATTAAATTCGGACCATTTTATTAGTCTGTTAATGTTATCTTGTAAAGAAATAAAAACGTGTTCACGTTACTGTCACAGGAGTGTACTGTAGTATCGTCTGCAAACATTTCACATAAAGTCGTTATATATAATGGTAAGTCGTTAATATATATTGAGAATAATATATAACCAAGGATGGAGCCTTGGGGAATACCATAGTTGACAGGCGTAATAGAAGATTCGCATACATTAAAAGAAACTCGCTGCTTTCGGTCTGATAAAAATGATGTTAGGAGTTCTATGGTATTGTTAATAATGCCATATATCTTCAGTTTTTTTAGTAAAAGATTACGATCGACAACATCAAAGGCTTTCATAAAGTCAACAGCAAGAACACCCGTGATTTTGTCATCGTTTATGTTAATAAGCCATAGGTCTATTAGGTTAGTTAGGGCCGTATGACATGAATGGTTAGCTCTAAAGCCCGATTGATTTGGATGAAACAGACCAAAAGTATTAAATTGATTAAGAATATGTTTATTTATGTGGTGTTCCAACGGTTTAGACAGCACCGACAGAATAGAAATGGGCCTGTAATTAGAAGGATCTTCATAGTCACTCGATTTGTGGATAGGTATAATTTTGGCTACTATAAATGGTTTATGAAAACGATTTTTAGCAATACATAAATTGTAAACATAGGTCAAAGTTTCAGTTATTGCAGGAGCTGACAATTTCATTATTTTAGAATCAATTCCATCAACGCCTCGATATTGGTCTGTTTTAAGTGATTAAGATAATTGAAAACTTCATGTAGACTCACAAACGGAATGTTAGGGCAGTCATTAACATGCTTGGATTCACAAAAATTCTACAGAATATTTAAATTGTTTTCGGACGATCTATCTGACGTTATAATTGAATTTGCAATGTTACAAAAGTGTACATTCATGTCTTCGGTAGATAGGTCTTTTGGGGATGAGATGCTGGCATTTACATTTTTATTGGTTAATAGATTTATTGCTTTCCAAATGGATTTGCTATCTGATCTAGAAGAGATAAGATTTTTAAAGTCAGCTCTTTGTGCAGATCATTTAAAAAAATTAACTAAGTTTCTTTGTTTTTTTAAATCATATTCATTCCCTGACATGAAAAGCCTCTCTCTGTCATTAATGGCAGCGTCTATGTCCTTTGATATCCAAGGTTTTTTAGGGTTATTTCTGATACTTACTGTTTTAAAAGGAGCGTGTTTCTCATAAATATTAAGGAAGCTATGGTACCAGATTTCAAAAGCTTCATCTGGAGAGAGAGAGAGAGAGAGAGAGAGAGAGAGAGAGAGAGAGAGAGAGAGAGAGAGAGAGAGAGAGAGAGAGAGAGAGAGAGAGAGAGAGAGAGAGAGAGAGAGAGAGAGAGAGAGAGAGAGAGAGAGAGAGAGAGAGAGAGAGAGAGAGAGAGAGAGAGAGAGAGAGAGAGAGGGGAGAGAGAGAGAGGGAGAGAGAGATAGAGAGAGAGATAGAGAGAGAGAGAGAGAGAGAGAGAGAGAGAGAGAGAGAGAGAGAGAGAGAGAGAGAGAGAGAGAGAGAGAGAGAGAGAGGGGGGAGAGAGAGAGAGAGAGAGAGAGAGAGAGAGAGAGAGAGAGAGAGAGAGAGAGAGAGAGAGAGAGAGAGAGAGAGAGAGAGAGAGAGAGAGAGAGAGAGAGAGAGAGAGAGAGAGAGAGAGAGAGAGAGAGAGAGAGAGAGAGAGAGAGAGAGAGAGAGAGAGAGAGAGAGAGAGAGAACGAACGAACGAACGAACGAACGAATTTTTTTTATTGATGGTTAAGAATAAGCATAGCTTCTTTACATCTTGCCATCAGAAAAGAGAAAATGCACACACACACAAATCATGAATAATCAACATTAGCTAGTAAATCATAATGTAGACCAAAAACGCAAGAAAAAGTACATGAAAATACCAAGAAAACAACACACGCGCACATACACGCGCGCGCACACACACGCGCGCGCACACACACGCTCACACACGCACGCTCGCAAAAACCAACACAGACACACACACAGACACACTAACAAAAGTCGACGCTAACATCAAGATAAATAACCAAATCACATCATAATAATGAAAAATCAATGACACATGAAAACATATGAAATGAGAACATCGAGTTGGCGCTAGTGACAAATTATGGATTATGAGGACTAGAATAAATATTTATTACTTTGAATTAGCAAACTCTGTCATCAACAGCTTATGGTAGTTATTTTAAAACTGCTCAAACTACCTTTGATTGTTGAAGTAGCGAGGATCGTGTTCCACAAAGCACCACCAGAATAGGTTAGGCTTGACTTGAAAAGGTCAATGCGCGGCAAAGGTAACATGAGTTTGTGTGTATGGCGTTGATCATTAGTTATAAATGTATTTGTGAGTGATGGTGGAGCACAACCAGATAATATTTTGAACATAAAAACAGCCTTGTTGAATGTAAGTTTCAAATGGAAAGGCAAGATGTCTAATGTCACATAATCCGAAATGGTTAATGTTGACGATTTAGCTAAGACTACTTTTAGAGCACGTCTATAAAGACTTGACAATGGCTTTAGACTATTTTCACTTGCACCATCCCAGATAGTTGATGCATAATTTATATGGGATTCAATAAAGGAATGAAAACATATTTTACGAGAATGTAAGTCTAAAAAGTGTTTTATTTGGGATAATTGAAATATTTTTTGGGAGACACATTTGCAAACATTTGACACATGTTCAGACCATGAGAGGTTTTCATCAACAACTACACCAAGAACTTTGTGGAAAGAAACTTGATTAATATTGTTACCGTTTATAAGAAGAGGAGGGACATTACGATGAAGATTTTGTCGTTTCTGTCTACTTGTTATAACCATAAATATAGTCTTTAATGGATGGAGACTCATGTGATTTAATTCAGACCAGTTAAGTAATTCATCAATGTTCTTTTGTAATATAGACAATACAGTTCTGTAATCAGAATGACTTGAATGCAGTGTAGTATCATCTGCGAATAATTCGCACAGAGAACTGAGAACTAGAGGCAAATCTGTAATGTAGATAGTGAATAACTGGTGTTGAAGATCTTGAAAAAGTCTGCACCCAAAACATGTGACCTTGACCCCATTCCCACTTCTCTGCTGTATGAATGTTTGGATGTTGTGTTACCTGTACTAACCAAAATAATCAATGATTCGCTGTCTTCTGGTCTCTTTCCTAATGTCTACAAAACTGCCATTGTCAAACCTCTACTCAAAAAGCCCTCACTAGACCACAATGATTTAAAAAGTTTCAGACCTGTCTCAAATCTATCTTGTGTGTCAAAGATCATGGAAAAGATTGTTCTCTCACAGCTTTCTGGCCATCTCAATTCTAATGATTTATTCAATCCTTTTCAGTCAGCTTACAGACCAGGTCACAGTACTGAAACTGCTTTAGTAAAGGTTGTTAATGATCTTCTTCTTTCTCTTGATGAAGGAAAACTCTCAGTTCTGACTCTCTTGGACCTTTCAGCAGCGTTTGATACCATTGACCACAATACTCTTCTTTCTCGTTTGGAATCTGTCTTCGGCATCAGTTGTAAAGCTCTCCAGTGGTTCACCTCTTATCTTTCTAACCATACCCAGATTGTTTCCATTCAGGACACCAACTCTGCCCCAGCCTCTGTTTCCTGTGGTGTGCCACAGGGATCAGTCCTGGGGCCTATTCTATTTGTTCTCTACACTTCTCCTCTTTCAGACGTCATGTCCAGGCATTCAGCTCTCCATCACTCATTCGCTGATGATACCCAACTGCAGAAGTCTTCTAAGCCTAATGAAATTGATGATCTAGTTTTGTCCATGCAGGATACTGTTTCAGATGTCAAGTCCTGGATGACCTCCAATAAATTAAAACTCAATGAAGATAAGACTGAGGCAATGATTGTTTCCACTCAGAGAACTTCCACCTCTGTTCAGTTTCCTGACTCTCTTGTCATTGGCGATGCTACCGTCCCTTTCTGTCAATCAGCTAAAAACCTTGGTGTAACCCTCGATTGTCAACTAACTATGATCACTCATGTAATGACTCTGATTCGTAATGTGAACTTTGAACTCCGTCGTATTAGTGCCATTCGTCACTATCTCACAGTTGAAGCCACCAAGACTCTAGTATCAGCTTTTGTACTGTCTCGCATCGATTATTGCAATTCCCTACTTGTAGGCTGTCCTCAAACCCTCCTCAACAAACTTCAGAAAGTTCAGAACAATGCAGCTCGGTTAATCCTTAAAGTCCCTCGTACAGACCACATCAAACCCCACCTCAATACCTTACACTGGCTTCCAGTCGAGGCAAGAATAAAGTATAAAATTGCTTGCCTCTGTTTCAATGCTATCCATTCATCTAGTCCTGCCTACCTCTCTGATCTCGTTCACCTGTACTCACCCTCCAGGTCTCTCCGTTCCTCTTCTGACAAACTTATCCTTTCTATTCCTCGTACTAACACTAAGACAAATGGTGAACGATCGTTTTCTTTCAGCGCCCCTTCTGTCTGGAACACCCTACCATATGAACTTCGTTCTGCTAAATCTTTCCAGTCTTTCAAAACCGCTCTTAAAACTCACCTCTTCCGGCAATACCTCTGATTTCTTCCTTGTCCTGTTTCCTGCCTTAAAATGATGTCCCCCACATTGTGGGTGGGTGGGTGCGCGCGCGTATGTGGGTGTGGGCGTATGCGTGCGTGCGTGTTGTGGCTGTGTGCATGTTTGTGATAGTTGATATTGTAGTAGCTTATTTATGATTTATGTATTTATTTAAACAATTGTGAAGCGCCGTGAGCTCAAGAGAGAAAGGGCGCTCTATATATGTTATTTATTATTATTATTATTATTATAATAAGGGTCCAAGAACTGAACCTTGAGGTATACCATACTTGGTTGTTAGAGTGGTAGACATAGCGCCATTAATTGCAACAATCTGCTTCCTATCAGTTAAAAACGACGAAAGAAGCTCTATTATGTTAGTAGATATACAATATATTTTAAGCTTTTTTAGAAGTAGGGAATGATCAATGACGTCAAATGCTTTCGCAAAATCAAATATAAGGACACCAGTTAATTCATTGTTATTAATAAATTTTAAAAATCATTGGATAGCCACTTATCTACTAGGTTAGTGTGTGGAGTGCTGTGTGGCAAGAATGTTTAGCTCTAAACCCAGACTGGCAAGAATGGAGTAGATCGAAGTGATCAAAATGATTGATAATATGTTTTTTAATATGAGTTTCAAAAGGTTTAGATGGGCAGAAATGATAGATATAGGCCTGTAATTGGACGGGTCTGAGCGATCGCCAGATTTATATATAGGAGTGACTTTAGCCATTTGAAAGCTTTAGGGAATTGATTTGTTGAAATAAACAAATTATACACAT
>CM065686.1:1324617-1327117 GCA_017654935.2 Phymorhynchus buccinoides
CAGTATCTGCTCTCCCGTCTTCCTCTCCCTGTGGTTTGAGATCCAACAGTATCTGCTCTCCCGTCTTTCTCTCCCTGTGGTTTGAGATCCAACAGTATCTGCTCTCCCGTCTTCCTCTCCCTGTGGTTTGAGAACCAACAGTATCTGCTCTCCCGTCTTCCTCTCCCTGTTGTTTCCAACAGTATCTGCTCTCCCGTCTTCCTCTCCCTGTGGTTTGATATCCAACAGTATCTGCTCTCCCGTCTTCCTCTCCCTGTGGTTTGAGACTCTATCTGCTCTCCCGTCTTCCTCTCCCTGTTGTTTCCAACAGTATCTGCTCTCCCGTCTTCCTCTCCCTGTGGTTTGAGATCCAACAGTATCTGCTCTCCCGTCTTCCTCTCCCTGTGGTTTGAGATCCAACAGTATCTGCTCTCCCGTCTTCCTCTCCCTGTGGTTTGAGATCCAACAGTATCTGCTCTCCCGTCTTCCTCTCCCTGTTGTTTGAGATCCAACAGTATCTGCTCTCCCGTCTTCTCTCCCGTCCTCGGTTGTGGAGTTGAAGTCAGAAAACTGCCGAATCAGTTCCATCTACATTGATCCTGTAGTGCGTTCAAACAATGGCCCCTATGTCTTGCCAGGCTTCCCTGCTCTGCAGCTAGTGGGGAAATAAACCAGCTTCCATCCAAAACATGAACAATGCTAGCTACATAGTAATAATACTGGTTATTCCATTGTTGTTTAAGATAACATTTTTAGGAAACGTGTAAATGCAAACGTATGGCCCGATGACTCGCTCCTCTCTCTCTCTCTCTCTCTGACTCTCTCTCTCTCATCTCTCTCTCTCTCTGAGTTCTCTCTCTCTCTCTCTCTCTCTCTCTCTCTCTCGTCTCTCTCTCTCTCGGTCTCTCTCTCTCTCTCTCTCCTCTCTCTCGTCTCTCTCTCTCTCTCTCTCTCTCTCCCTCTCTCTCTCCCTCTCTCTCCTCTCTCTCTCTCTCTCGCTCCTCTCCTCTCGTCCTCTCTCTCTCTCTCCCTCTCTCTCGTCCCTCTCTCTCTCCCTCTCTCTCTCTCTCTCTCCCTCTCTCGCTCTCCCTCTCTCCCTCTCTGTCTCTCCTCTCTCTCTCTCTCTCTCGATCTCTCTCTCTCTCTCTCCATCTCTCTGTCTCTCTCTCTCTCTCTCTCTCTCTCTCTCTCTCGCTCTCTCTCCCTCTCTCTCTCTCTCTCTCTCTCTCTCTCTCTCTCTCTCTCTCTCTCTCTCTCTCTCTCTCTCTCTCTCTCTCTCCCTCTCTCTCTATCTCTCTCTCTCTCTCTCTCTCTCTCTCTCTCTCTCTCTCTCTCTCTCTCTCTCTCTCTCTCTCTCTCTCTCTCTCTCTCTCTATCTCTCTCTCTCTCTCTCTCTCTCCCTCATCCCCTCTCAATATCCTCTCAGAAGGCTTGTCAATACAGCACGGGGGAAATTAGAGGATTTAGGAGCGCTTAGAGAGAGGGAGGGAGGGAGAGAGAATGAGTGGGCTGGAGTAGTGCTCTATTTTAGGACCTTTGTTGCTGCAGTCAGACAGAGTGACAGGAGACCCACTACTAAAGACCTGCATCTCATCTGGTCCTCCTGCCAGCCCTGTGAGAACAGAGGGTCCCTGGGACCCAACACAGGCCTGCATCTCATCTTGTCCTCCTGCCAGCCCTGTGAGAACAGAGGGTCCCTGGGACCCAACACAGGCCTGCATCTCACCTTGTTCTCCTGCCAGCCATGTGAGAACAGAGGGTCCCTGGGACCCAACACAGGCCTGCATCTCACCTTGTTCTCCTGCCAGCCCTGTGAGAACAGAGGGTCCCTGGGACCTAACACAGGCCTGCATCTCACCTTGTTCTCCTGCCAGCCATGTGAGAACAGAGGGACCCTGGGACCAAACACAGGCCTGCATCTCACCTTGTTCTCCTGCCAGCTCTGTGAGAACAGAGGGTCCCTGGGACCCAACACAGGCCTGCATCTCACCTTGTTCTCCTGCCAGCCATGTGAGAACAGAGGGTCCCACTGACCCCAACACAGGCCTGCATCTCACCTTGTTCTCCTGCCAGCCATGTGAGAACAGAGGGTCCCTGGGACCCAACACAGGCCTGCATCTCACCTTGTTCTCCTGCCAGCCATGAGAACAGAGAACAGAGGCCTGCATCTCACCTTGTGCCAGCCATGTGAGAACAGAGGGTCCCTGGGACCCAACACAGGCCTGCATCTCACCTTGTTCTCCTGCCAGCCATGTGAGAACAGAGGGTCCCTGGGACCCAACACAGGCCTGCATCTCACCTTGTTCTCCTGCCAGCCATGTGAGAACAGAGGGTCCCTGGGACCTAACACAGGCCTGCATCTCACCTTGTTCTCCTGCCAGCCATGTGAGAACAGAGGGTCCCTGGGACCCCAACACAGGCCTGCATCTCACCTTGTTCTCCTGCCAGCTCTGTGAGAACAGAGGGTCCCTGGGACCCAACACAGGCCTGCATCTCACCTTGTTCTCCTGCCAGCCATGTG
>CM065686.1:1332117-1334617 GCA_017654935.2 Phymorhynchus buccinoides
TTTTACTTATGTGTGTGTTAAAGATGAGGACTAGAAAGTAGGTTCAGGCTTGATTTCGTTATGAGCAGTATTTACTTTTTAATATGTGTATTCGCTTGCAAATAATATGACTAGGTTTGCTTTTGTTACGAGTGTGTGTTTACTTTTTAATATGTTCATGCTAAAAATGAATAATGGAATGTAGGAATAGGTTTCATGTTGCCATGGGTACATGTATTTACATTTTAAATTGTGCATGCTAAGATGAGTAGGTAAAGTAATACTATGTTTGACTTATTATATGCATGGGTTTCTTCAAATAAGTACATTTTAATGATGAAGTATGATTGAGATATTTTTTTTATTTTTTATGTTTGTGCACTTCTCTATTTTGAATGTTTAAAGATGAGTGTGAAAAGTACGATTGGGTTTTATTTTCCCGTGTGTATGCGCTTACTTCACACATTTTGAATGTTAATAATTAGCATAGCTAATAATAATAGGTTTGATTTTGTTATTGATGTGTTACAATATAGGGATGTTTTTTGCATGCTTTATATTACTTTGTATGTGTTTATTTTCGTTTTCCATTTTCTACTTTTATATATGTATTTTGTCCAGAGGGCTGGATGTAAAAAAGCATGTTATTGCTTACTCTATTACCCTCTACCCTCTATAAAATTCAATCAATCAATCAATCTCTCTCTCCCCCCTCTCTTTCTCTCTCTCTCTCTCTCTCGCTCTCTCTCTCTCTCCCTCTCCCCCCCCCTCTCTCTCTCTCTCCCTCTCTCTCTGCCCCTCTCCGCCTCTCTCTCTCTCTCTCTCTCTCTCTCTCTCACTCTCTCTCTCTCTCCCCCCTCTCTCCCCCTCTCTCTCTCCCCCCCCTCTCCCTCTCTCTCTCTCTCTCTCTCTCTCTCTCTCTCTCTCTCTCTCTCTCTCTCTCTCTCTCTCTCTCTCTCTCTCTCTCTCTCTCTCTCTCTCTCTCTCTCTCTCTCTCTCTCTCTCTCTCTGGGTTCGTGGGGTTGTGGTGGGGAGGTAGTGGAGGGACGCTGGGGGAGGAATCTGGAGAACCAATTTATAAACATAATACATTGCTTTCATGTTATTGTTCTTCGATCATGTCTCGACAGTATCCTTTCAATATATGCACGTGATGTTTCACCATTGTGCATCGTGTTGCACAAAGCATAAAGGTCGACAGATAATAAACCAACGTGAGGGCCAAAGTTAGAAGCAGCACAACACTGGCACAGTCCACATGCACCCATCTCACTGACAGGTCTGGAGCCCTAGTTCTCCTCGTCTAGTTGGTCTTTTGACCCAAACAATTGGCAACATCAGAGGGGCACACAAAGTCATGACCTGGGTGTGGCCCGGCCCCCTTGGAGTGTAGGGAGTTCAGGGCAGAAACGCTTGATTGAGGGTGGGGTTCTTCTCTGAAGACCCTCTGTTGTATGGCTCTCCGTATAGTTTCTTTCCCCTACAACCATGATGTGTCCAAAGGTAACGCCTATCCAGACTGACGCCTATACCAGACGGACGCCTATCCCAGACTGACGCCTATCCCAGACGGACGCCTATCCCAGACGGATACCTATCCCAGACGGATACCTATCCCAGACGGACGCCTATCCCAGACGGACGCCTATCCCAGACGGACGCCTATCCCAGACGGACGCCTATCCCAGACGGACGCCTATCCCAGACGGATGCCTATCCCAGACGGACGCCTATCCCAGACGGACACTATCACAGACGGACGCCTATCCCAGACGGACGCCTATCCCAGACGGACGCCTATCACAGACGGACGCCTATCACAGACGGACGCCTATCCCAGACGGACGCCTATCCCAGACGGACGCAAGCAATCCTACGTCACATTAATGGAACGAACCCAGTAATTCAACACACAGCTGCCAGGCCATAGTGCAACGCACGAAATAAAGCAAACACAGCTATATTTAACAGACAGCTGTATCAATATAAGGCGATCGTGTCAGTGTCAACAATATTTGTGCTAACCTTTCCTTCCTTTTCTTCCCTTCTTTTTTCAGGCTGTGTGTTTATCACCTCTTAATACCGTAATCAGAAGTCAATAAACTGGTTAGTAGATTGGATTGAACCTCTGTCATAATGGCCTACAACCCAGGCTGTGTGTTTATCACCTCTTAATACCGTAATCAGAAGTCAATAAACTGGTTAGTAGATTGGATTGAACCTCTATCATAATGGCCTACAACCCAGGCTGTGTGTTTATCACCTCTTAATACCGTAATCAGAAGTCAATAAACTGGTTAGTAGATTGGATTGAACCTCTGTCATAATGGCCTACAACCCAGGCTGTGTGTTTATCGCCTCATAACACTGTAATCAGAAGTCAATAAACTGGTTAGTAGATTGGATTGAACCTCTATCATAATGGCCTACAACCCAGGCTGTGTGTTTATCGCCTCATAACACTGTAATCAGAAGTCAATAAACTGGTTAGTAGATTGGATTGAACCTCTATCATAATGGC
>CM065686.1:1337117-1359617 GCA_017654935.2 Phymorhynchus buccinoides
GGTTAAAATAGGTATGGAATAAGAAGGTCTTCATGCCTGATTTAAAAGCGTTAAACGTTTGTGCATTACGATGGGCTAAAGGTAACGAATTAAAAACAGTAGGGCCAGCAAAAGAAAAAGAACGCTTGCCATATGTCTCCAGGCGAACTCGCGGGATGGCCAAATGACCAGCGTCTGAGGAACGGAGAGATCTCGATGGTGTGTATGGCACAACTAAGTCTGAAAGATAGGAGGGAGCAAGAAACCTGCGGTAGATCCCTTTACTGCTGCTGTGAAGAGAATGCTGTGAAGAGAATGCTGTAATCCGCGTTATTCTTTCAGGCGAACTGTAGTTTGCATAATGCTAACGTTCCAGGTTTCACTTCGCATCTTTAACATCCATGTTGTCACTTTGGTCATCAATACCTTTGTCTTCAGAAACTGGAACCCCCCAAATGATCGTATTTATACGTACAAATAACAGTTCTCCTATTGTTAGCAGACCTAGTCGTATCATTATATTTCTCTGTGCAACATCAACAGTAGCGAGGAATAAAAGAACAAAGTATTGCCCATAAGCCTCAACACATGGAAGCACATTGCATTTACATTGTCACTAAATCCATAATAAACTGAGAGAGAGAGAGAGAGAGAGAGAGAGAGAGAGAGAGAGAGAGAGAGAGAGAGAGAGAGAGAGAGAGAGAGAGAGAGAGAGAGAGAGAGAGAGAGAGAGAGAGAGAGAGAGAGAGAGAGAGAGAGAGAGAGAGAGAGAGATGACAGACAGACAGATAGAGAAAAAGAGGACATAGATTTTAACGGCTGATTCCTTTGCTTTATACGTTTTCCAAGCAGATACTCATCAATTGTTGTCACCACTATATAGCCAGATGCTCATTATGTGTGTCTTGTTCTCTGGAGTGTTTTCACCAGTCAACAACATGAGAGGGGAACATCCTTCAGAGGCCTTCAACCACAATGACATACACTGAATGGACATGAAATACAATGAAAACAATATTAGACATTCGCACTTTTCCTAATTGATTTGTCCCTGGTAATCGGCTAAACTGTTTACTTATAAGGATTTCTGGATTTTTTAAATTTCAAATGCTTGTTTTTAAAATGCTTGGTTTGTGGATGCAGGCATGAACACACACACGCACGCATGAACACACATACACAAAGCAAGCGCGCACGCACGCACACGCGCACGCACACGCACACACACACGCACACACACACACACACACACACACACACACACACAGTGAGAGAAAAACTGAAGGCAGCACCAGACAATATACTAGGTGTTCAACAGGGAAGGCTATTTGATGGCTTCAGCCAAGAATGCGTAGCTCCAGCAACACCCAGGTCATTACTCCTTCATACCCCCCCCCCCCCCTCTCTCTCTCTCTCTCTCTCTCTCTCTCTCTCTCTCTCTCTCTCTCTCTCTCTCTCTCTCTCTCTCTCTCTCTCTCTCTCTCTCTCTCTCTCTCTCCTCTCTCCCTCTCTCTCTCTCTCTCTCTCTCTCTCTCACTCTCCACCCACCCCCCTCTCTCTCTCTCTCTCTCTCTCTCTCTCTCTCTCTCTCTCTCTCTCTCTCTCTCTCTCTCTCTCTCTCTCTCTCTCTCTCTGTTTCACCAAGCAGCTGCTCTTGTTTTCAGATAATTCTACAGGACTTTGAAAGGCCTTGTCTGTCAATCAGTAGAACTAGTTTGTTGATAAGCTGCTGCCATTTCATTTTGGTATGTACCCCCCCCCCCCCCCTTTCTAATATTTTGATGAATTTAAAGTATAACCTTAGGAAGCCTACTATTATGCATGTCTACATTACTTGCAAATATTATTTATTCGATTACATTGTTAATATTTAAGATATGGTGTTTCAATTGTGTTGTGTGCTTGTTTTGTTGTTGTTGTTGTTAATCTGCAGATTTATTCTGGAAATTGTGCACAGTATTGTGACTGTACAATGTGGATATAGTTGCCTTTCCATAGTATACAGAAGGTGTAATTGATGTCTTTAGTTGTAGAAAACTGGCCAATGAAATGTGCTGCTCGTTAACGGCAATGGGCCAATGAAGTGTGTTGTTTCAGGAAGTAATTGTGAACCAATATGTTCAGAAATCGGCCAATGAAATGTGTAGATTGTAACCTGACCAATGAAATGTGTAGATCGTAACCTGACCAATGAAATGTGGTCTGTGTTTCAGGTTTCAGGAGATGGTACATTCCTCTTTCTTCCTGTGTTGGACAAACGCCATCCCTCCGTTAGCCGGTCTGTCCATGGTTATTGTGGGACTGCTTACAGAGCTACTTCTACAACTACTGTAAGGCTTTATTTTGCATCGGTTGTAGTCCCAAATATTGCAGCATTAGTCTGACCTGAGCATTTTACGCACATAATGGGTGATTGCTGAAGTGGCGGAAACACGCTCTCCAAGTGGGAGCAGCCCGAATTCACAATACAAATCTATGTGACAAAGAAAAAACAAAACAATAAAACATTACATGTACCGTCGGTTTTGTGTTACTTGGCCATGCGTGTCTGTAGAAAGGGAAGCAACTGACACATTTCGCTGCAAGACAGTGAAGGCCCTTTTCCCTTACTTCCTGCTAAGGTCAAGGTCAAAGTGAAAGTCACGGACAGAAGTTGCCATGGACTTGGAGTTTTGCGATGTTACCGGCATTCTACTCTGTGCTGACCCTGCCAAAGTCGTTGTCTGAAGCTGGCACTGTTCTACGGTTGGCCAACCTGCCTCAAGTGTTTGAACAAACTGGCAATGCCATGGTCGTGCTTTGCTGGTGTTTGATCAATGTTGAGGTTGATTTAAGCAATGTAATCAATCAGTATATCTTACATTGATCATGAGAGGATACGAGCATTCTGCAGTTAGCAACTTTGACTTTGTTAACATTGATTTCATTGATGAAGATTATTTACCAATTTGAGTATCAATAAGTAATAATAAGTAATACTAATCAATACATTTGCTGGGTGTAGGTTCATTGTTGTGATCCTTGTTCAATCATTTTGTGTATCTTGGTCTTCTATTGTCTTGGTGAACATGTAGGTACAACCATAGGAGTTGTAGCTACTGAACATGTAGGTACAACCATAGGAGTTGTAGCTACTGAACATGTAGGTACAAACATAGGAGTTGTAGCTACTGAACATGTAGGTACAACCATAGGAGTTGTAGCTACTGAACATGTAGGTACAACCATAGGAGTTGTAGCTACTGAACATGTAGGTACATCCATAGGAGTTGTAGCTACTGAACATGTAGGTACAACCATAGGCTACTGAACATGTAGGTACAAACATAGGCTAGTTGTAGTTGTAGCTACATAGGAGTTGTAGCTACTGAACATGTAGGTACAACCATAGGAGTTGTAGCTACTGAACATGTTAAATGGATAGCATTTAAAATCAGACGTGTGCAAATCTGCATTCCGGGCTCTTCAACAACCAACTCAACAATTGTACAGTCAACCGATTTTAATCATTGGAGACAAAATAAATAATACTAATATTGACATGGCATCTATGGAACACAATATGGTATATTCTCTGCTTAACATCAAACATATTCTCAGTCTTGCTTCGTCGATTTCTAATCCAGTATAATAGCAACATGTATAATATAGAACAGTTTATATTTCTTAGCATACAATATCAGTTTATAGAATTTTTAAAATCGGCAATCCATCGCCTTTCTTTTCAAATTAGGCTATATTTCAGAGAAAGGGGTAGAAGAAAGGGCAAGGAAGGAAAATAATAAAGAAGAAAACGTGGGGAAGAAAGCAAAGATGGAAAAAGCCCAGAGCATGTACTGCGAGTGTACACTGCCTCACTGCAGTAAAGGTCTGTGTACACGTTAACACTATTCACAAGATATTTATATTTCCCCATGGCAACACAGTGAGTTGTAAGTCATATTAAGAGTGCGCTATCACTGCGTTGTCATGGGGAAATAGAAATATCTCGTGAATAATGTTAATGTGTACACAGACCTTAAGCTTACTGCTCTGATGTTGTGTGATCACTGATCAAAATTTGGATCCAACACAGACAAGACAATTCAAACAGTTAGAAGGGTAAACAGAAATGAGTAGAAATTGGACGTTCAGGGATCTTTGATTTATCAGCTGAAGACCTAAACTTGTGGCGTTTGTACTAAGCTTTTGGCTTGTTGGCTTTTTTTCTTACCTTTATAATTGGATTTTGTGTACATCTGAACTAAATATTTATAAACACAAACAACACTTAAACCGACAACTCAATGCTTTTAAATTATGATTTCTTGATGAACCAATCCAAACGCGCCATTGGCTGTATCGTCACCATGTTGATGTCGTCATCAGTCCTCCTCCTCCAACTGGCCGTAAGAGAAGCTGCTGTCCTCCATTTTGTCCTCGGTGTATCGCGATGTGGCCCCTTCTGAGGCGAACTGCAGAGACACCTGGACACAGTGTAACATAGCATTCCCCTTCTGTGGCGAACTGCAGAGACACCTGAACACAGTGTAACATAATAATAATAATAATAATAATAATAATAATAATTGGCACTTATATAGCGCACATATCTAGAAAATTCTATTCATGGCGCTTTACAAAGAAATAAAACTATAAACATTCACACACATTCACACACACACAAAGAAAAACGATGAAGGGGAGAGGGTGGGAAGGGGGGTGACGCGTCACACACACATACACGCTGCATGCACACACACACATACACACTCACGCACGCACGCACGCGCGCACGCACACACACAAACACAAACAAACACACACACACCACTCAATTTCCATACGGCACAATCAACACACACACTGCATACACACACACACACACACACACACATTGCACGCACACGCACGCGCATACGCACGCGCACGCGCACGCGCACGCGCACACGCACGCGCACGCGCACACGCACACACACACACCACTCAATGTCCACACTGCACAATCAACCTATGCATGTCAGCTACAACTTAGAAAAGAGATGAGTTTTTAGATCGGCCTTGAACGCGTCCAGAGAGTCAGAGTGTCTGAGAGACAGGGGTAAGTTGTTCCACACAGATGGAGCCTGGAACGAAAATGACCTTTCACCATAGGTTTTGGTTTTGACAGTGGCTGGTTGCAGGAGGCGTGTGTCAGAGGAAGAGCGGAGGACACGAGAAGGTGTGTAGAGATGAAGTAGGTCAGACAGGTGTCTTCTGAGGCGAACTGCAGAGACACCTGGACACAGTGTAAGATAGCATTCCCCTGCTGTGGCGAACTGCAGAGACACCTGGACACAGTGTAAGATAGCATTCCCCTGCTGAGGCGAACTGCAGAGACACCTGGACACAGTGTAACATAGCATTCCCCTTCTGAGGCGTACTGCAGAGACACCTGGACACAGTGTAAGATAGCATTCCCCTGCTGAGGCGAACTGCAGAGACACCTGGACACAGTGTAAGATAGCATTCCCCTGCTGAGGCGAACTGCAGAGACACCTGGACACAGTGTAGCATAGCATTCCCCTTCTGAGGCGTACTGCAGAGACACCTGGACACAGTGTAACATAGCATTCCCCTTCTGAGGCGAACTGCAGAGACACCTGGACACAGTGTAACATAGCATTCCCCTTCTGAGGCGAACTGCAGAGACACCTGAACACATTGTAACATAGCATTCCCCTTCTGAGGCGTACTGCAGAGACACCTGGACACAGTGTAACATAGCATTCCCCTTCTGAGGCGTACTGCAGAGACACCTGAACACAGTGTAACATAGCATTCCCCTTCTGAGGCGAACTGCAGAGACACCTGGACACAGTGTAACATAGCATTCCCCTTCTGAGGCGAACTGCAGAGACACCTGAACACATTGTAACATAGCATTCCCCTTCTGAGGCGTACTGCAGAGACACCTGGACACAGTGTAACATAGCATTCCCCCTCTGAGGCGTACTGCAGAGACACCTGGACACAGTGTAACATAGCATTCCCCTTCTGAGGCGTACTGCAGAGACAGACACCTGGACACAGTGTAACATAGCATCCCCCTTCTGAGGCGTACTGCAGAGACAGACACCTGTACACAGTGTAACATATCATTCCCCTTCTGAGGTGTACTGCAGAGACACCTGGACACAGTGTAACATAGCATCCCCCTTCTGAGGCGTACTGCAGAGACAGACACCTGGACACAGTGTAACATAGCATTCCCCTTCTGAGGCGTACTGCAGAGACACCTGAACACAGTGTAACATAGCATTCCCCTTCTGAGGCGAACTGCAGAGACACCTGGACACAGTGTAACATAGCATTCCCCTTCTGAGGCGTACTGCAGAGACACCTGGACACAGTGTAACATAACATTCCCCTTCTGAGGCGTACTGCAGAGACACCTGGACACAGTGTAACATAGCATTCCCCTTCTGAGGCGTACTGCAGAGACACCTGGACACAGTGTAGCATAGCATTCCCCTTCTGAGGCGTACTGCAGAGACACCTGGACACAGTGTAACATAGCATTCCCCTTCTGAGGCGAACTGCAGAGACACCTGGACACAGTGTAACATAGCATTCCCCTTCTGAGGCGTACTGCAGAGACACCTGAACACAGTGTAACATAGCATTCCCCTTCTGAGGCGTACTGCAGAGACACCTGGACACAGTGTAACATAGCATTCCCCTTCTGAGGCGTACTGCAGAGACACCTGGACACAGTGTAACATAGCATTCCCCTTCTGAGGCGTACTGCAGAGACACCTGGACACAGTGGAAAATACTGTCCGTTGTCACTGGAAACGCACATTGTAGCTAACAAGTCAAGTCAGGTCATGTTGTTTTCTTAGAAGAAAAGAAAACGTTGCAAGCTATAAAACTATCCTTGCATACATTGTTGGATGGATTCAATATAGGTCAGATAATTTTATATATGCGTTGTATACACATTCTAATTGTGCAGCATTTAAGACAGGAATTGTGGAATAATTATGTGGGGAGAAAGCATGTTATATAATTATTCTTTTGTTATGTACTATGAATAAAAGAGATAAAGTTTTGAAAATGCCTAATTTTTAGAGATGAACTTGCCAAAATAATGTTCATTGACGGAACAAATACCTAAGGCCAGGTGAGATGATCCATTTCATCCACACACCGCAAGTCCATACAACAAGTCGAACTGTTATGTTCTACATCAACACCGGGGAAACTTAAAAAATCAAAATTATGTAATTTATTCATCTAATGTCCTTGTATTTTAAATTAATATTTTGCTTAAAGAAAAAAGTACCCCAGCTGGGTGTAAACATATGTTCTCCAGTGTCCCAGTCCGCCACTCTACCCAGAGACTATGTGCCTGATTGCAAACTATCTCTTCAACATACAATATTCACAAACAAACACAACTGAGCATTATGTTGCTAACTTCCCAGCTGATGCCCCTACCCATCTCCCACGTTCATCACATCATTGTGTGGATGAGCCATGACTGCACTGTTTCTATGAGCGTGTAGCATTGTATTCAGAGTCGTACTGACCCCTTCCTCTGTGGCCACTGGAGCCTTCCTCAGCAGAAGACACAGCGGACAGAAGAGCAGGTTGAGGATGGCCATGCCCCGCATCAACCTGAAACCACACCGTACCTCTTTACCTCACTATACAGAACGCATTACAGCACATTACAGAACACATTACAGAACACATTACAGCACACACAGCAGAACACATTACAGAACGCATTACAGCACACACAGCAGAACACATTATAGAACACACAGCGGGCAGAAGAGCAGGTTGAGGATGGCCATACCTCGCATCAACCTGAAACCACACCGTACCTCTTTACCTCACTATACAGAACGCATTACAGCACACACAGCAGAACACATTACAGAACACACAGCAGAACACATTACAGAACACATTACAGAACACATTACAGAACACATTACAGCACACACAGCAGAACACATTACAGCACATGGCAGAACACACAGCGGGCAAAAGAGCAGGTTGAGGATGGCCATGCCCCGCATCAACCTGAAACCACATCGGACATATTTGCCTCACTATACAGAACGCATTACAGCACACACAGCGAAACACATTACAGCACACACAGCGGAACACATTACAGCACATTACAGCACACACAGCGGAACACATTACAGCACATTACAGCACACACAGCGGAACACATTACAGCACACACAGCGGAACACATTACAACACACACAGCACATTACGCACATTACAGCACATTACAGCACATTACAGCACACACAGCGGAACACATTACAGCACACACAGCGGAACACATTACAGCACATTACAGCACACACAGCGGAACACATTACAGACACACACAGCGGAACGCACATTACACACACAGCGGAACACATTACATTACAGCACACACAGCGGAACACATTACAGCACACACAGCGGAACACATTACACACAGCGGAATACATTACAGCACATTACAGCACACACAGCGGAACACATTACAGCACACACAGCGGAACACATTACAGAACACACAGCGGAATACATTACAGCACATTACAGCACACACAGCGGAACACATTACAGAACACACAGCGGAACACATTACAGCACACACAGCGGAACACATTACAACACACACAGCGGAATACATTACAGCACATTACAGCACACACAGCGGAATACATTACAGCACACACAGCGGAATACATTACAGCACATTACAGCACACACAGCGAAACACATTACAACACACACAGCGGAATACATTACAGCACATTACAGCACACACAGCGGAATACATTACAGCACACACAGCGGAATACATTACAGCACATTACAGCACACACAGCAGAACACATTACAGAAGACACAGCGGAACACATTACAGAAGACACAGCGGAACACATTACAGCACACACAGCGGAACAGCACATTACAGCACACACAGCGGAACACATTACAGCACACACAGCGGAACACATTACAACACACACAGCGGAACGCATTACAGCACACACAGCGGAACACATTACAGCACATTACAGCACATTACAGCACATTACAGCACACACAGCGGAACACATTACAGCACATTACAGCACATTGCAGCACATTACAGCACATTACAGCATACACAGCGGAACGCATTACAGCACATTACAGCACACACAGTGGAACACATTACAGCACACACACAGCGGAACACATTACAGCACATTACAGCACACACAGAACACATTACAGCACACACAGCGGAACACATTACAGCACACACAGCGGAACGCATTACAACACACACAGCGGAACGCATTACAGCACATTACAGCACATTACAGCACATTACAGCACACATTAGCGGAACACATTACAGCACATTACACATTACAGCACATTACAGCGGAACACATTACAGCACACACAGCGGAACACATTACAGCACACACAGCGGAACACATTACAGCACATTACAGCACACACAGCGGAACACATTACAACACACACAGCGGAACACATTACAACACACACAGCGGAACACATTACAGCACATTACAACACACACAGCGGAACGCATTACAACACACACAGCGGAACGCATTACATCACACACACCGGAACACATTACAGCACATTACAGCACATTACAGCACACACAGCGGAACACATTACAGCACATTACAGCACACACAGCGGAACACATTACAACACACACAGCGGAACGCATTACAACACACACAGCGGAACACATTACAACACACACAGCGGAACACATTACAGCACACACAGCGGAACACATTACAGCACATTACAGCACACACAGCGGAACACATTACAGCACACACAGCGGAACACATTACAACACACACAGCGGAACACATTACAGCACATTACAGCACACACAGCGGAACGCATTACAACACACACAGCGGAACACATTACAACACACACAGCGGAACACATTACAGCACACACAGCGGAACACATTACAGCACATTACAGCACACACAGCGGAACACATTACAACACACACAGCGGAACACATTACAACACATTACAACACACACAGCACAACACATTACAGAACACATTACAACACACACAGCGGAACACATTACAGCACATTACAGCACACACAGCGGAACGCATTACAGCACACACAGCGGAACACATTACAGCACACACAGCGGAACAGCACATTACAGCACACACAGCGGAACACATTACAGCACACACACAGCGGAACACATTACAGCACACACAGCGGAACGCATTACAGCACATTACAGCACATTACAGCACATTACAGCACACATAGCGGAACACATTACAGCACATTACAGCACACACAGCGGAACGCATTACAGCACATTACAGCACACACAGCGGAACACATTACAGCACACACACAGCGGAACACATTACATCACATTACAGCACATTACAGCACACACAGCGGAACACATTACAACACACACAGCGGAACGCATTACAACACACACAGCGGAACACATTACAGCACATTACAACACACACAGCGGAACGCATTACAGCACATTACACACATTACAGCACATTACAGCACACACAGCGGAACACATTACAGCACATTACAGCACATTGCAGCACATTACAGCACATTACAGCACACACAGCGGAACACATTACAGCACACACACAGCGGAACACATTACAGCACATTACAGCACACACAGCGGAACACATTACAGCACATTACAGCACACACAGCGGAACACATTACACACACACACAGCGGAACACATTACAACACACACAGCGGAACACATTACAACACATTACAACACACACAGCGGAACGCATTACAACACACACAGCGGAACACATTACAACACACACAGCGGAACACATTACAGCACATTACAGCACACACAGCGGAACACATTACAGCACATTACAGCACATTACATCACATTACAGCACATTACATCACATTACAGCACACACAGCGGAACACATTACAGCACATTACAGCACACACAGCGGAACGCATTACAACACACACAGCGGAACACATTACAACACACACAGCGGAACACATTACAGCACATTACAGCACACACAGCACATTACAACACACACAGCGGAACACATTACAACACACACAGCGGAACACATTACAGCACACACAGCGGAACACATTACACACATTACAGCACACACAGCGGAACACATTACAACACACACAGCGGAACACATTACAACACACACAGCGGAACACATTACAGCACACACAGCGGAACACATTACAGCACACACAGCGGAACACATTACAGCACATTACAGCACACACAGCGGAACACATTACAACACACACAGCGGAACACATTACAACACATTACAACACACACAGCGGAACACATTACAGCACATTACAGCACACACAGCGGAACGCATTACAGCACATTACAGCACACACAGCGGAACGCATTACAGCACACACAGCGGAACACATTACAGCACACACAGCGGAACACATTACAGCACATTACAGCACACACAGCGGAACACATTACAGCACACACAGCGGAACGCATTACAGCACACACAGCGGAACACATTACAGCACACACAGCGGAACACATTACAGCACACACAGCGGAACACATTACAGCACACACAGCGGAACACATTACAACACATTACAACACACACAGCGGAACACATTACAGCACATTACAACACACACAGCGGAACACATTACAGCACACACAGCGGAACACATTACAGCACACACAGCGGAACACATTACAGCACATTACAGCACACACAGCGGAACGCATTACAACACACACAGCGGAACACAGCAGCACACACAGCGGAACACATTACAGACACACACAGCGGAACACATTACAGCACACACAGCGGAATAATTACAGCACATTACAGCACACACAGCGGAACACATTACAGCACACACAGCGGAACACATTACAGAACACACAGCGGAACACATTACAGCACACACAGCGGAACACATTACAGCACACACAGCGGAACACATTACAGCACACACAGCGGAACACATTACAGAACACACAGCGGAACACATTACAGAAGACACAGCGGAACACATTACAGAAGACACAGCGGAACACATTACAGAAGACACAGCGGAACACATTACAGAAGACACAGCGGAACACATTACAGAAGACACAGCGGAACACATTACAGAAGACACAGCGGAACACATTACAGCACACACAGCGGAACGCATTACAGAAGACACAGCGGAACACATTACAGCACACACAGCGGAACACATTACAGCACACACAGCGGAACACATTACAGCACACACAGCGGAACACATTACAGCACACACAGCGGAACACATTACAGAAGACACAGCGGAACGCATTACAGAAGACACAGCGGAACGCATTACAGAAGACACAGCGGAACGCATTACAGAAGACACAGCGGAACGCATTACAGAAGACACAGCGGAACACATTACAGAAGACACAGCGGAACACATTACACACACACAGCGGAACGCATTACAGCACACACAGCGGAACACATTACAGCACACACAGCGGAACACATTACAGCACACACAGCGGAACACATTACAGCACACACAGCGGAATACATTACATAAGACACAGCGGAACGCATTACAGCACACACAGCTGAATAAATTACAGCACACACAGCTGAATAAATTACAGCACATTACAACACACACAGCGGAACGCATTACAGAAGACACAGCGGAACACATTACAGCACACACAGCGGAACACATTACAGCACACACAGCGGAACACATTACAACACACACAGCGGAACGCATTACAGAAGACACAGCGGAACGCATTACAGAAGACACAGCGGAACGCATTACAGCAGACACAGCGGAATACATTACAGCAGACACAGCGGAACGCATTACAGAAGACACAGCGGAACGCATTACAGCAGACACAGCGGAATACATTACAGCAGACACAGCGGAACGCATTACAGAAGACACAGAAAGAAGGGAAGACTGAGAAAGGCCATGCCTCGCATCAACCTGAAAAAACGTAATACCTCATGACCTCACTATATATACAGAACGCATGACAAAAGACACAGAGGACACGACAGCAGATTGACAATAGATATGCCGCGTATGTGACTGTCACTGTATGACAATATGTGACTGCCACTGTATGTTCAGGGAGGAGAATCAGTGTGCTGAACAAGGTGTAGTGTGTGACTGCCACTGTATGTTCAGGGAGGAGAATCAGTGTGCTGAACAAGGTGTAGTGTGTGACTGCCAGTCACCAGGGGAATCCCATTGTCTGCACCACCAGGCCTCCCACAGAGGGCCCTGCACACAACGGTAGTAACAATGTGCTGAACAAGGTGTAGTGTGTGACTGCCACTCACCAGGGGAACCCCATTGTCTGCACCACCAGGCCTCCCACAGAGGGCCCTGCACACAACAACGTAGCACTGGACATCCTCTCTCTCTCTCTCTCTCTCTCTCTCTCTCTCTCTCTCTCTCTCTCTCTCTCTCTCTCTCTCTCTCTCTCTCTCTCTCTCTCTCTCTCTCTCTCTCTCTCTCTCTCTCTCTCTCTCTCTCTCTCTCTCTCTCTCTCTCTCTTTAATGTGAGAGAGACAAACGAGCCGACAGGGAGACATACAGGGTGACTCACAACATTGCAACCCTCAAAACAGGTAGTATAAAGTTTAATAATCAAACTATCATTGTGATTTTTCGGATTTTTAAAGAAACAAAGATTACAGCAGTGCGGTTTTCCATGATTTGTGTGCTCCAGACATTAACAGTTTCTGTGCTACCCCATTTTTAGAACCTGCCGTTTGGGATGTCCAAAAACGCTTTCGCAATGCTGATGTTTTCGTATACAATTTCCATTTTTGTGGTATCCGAACCAAATTCTTATTCCTACGTGGGCTCAAAAAGTTGGGACATGTACGTTGTTGCATTCCAATTTTCAGGGAACAAGACAGTCAATTATGAAAAACAAAACAGACAGTTTTCAGACAATTGAATGTTTTGGCAAATGCGTTTTTATCCCTGAAAAAGGAACTTCTTTTAAAATGGGTTACCACGGAAACTGTTCCTTTCTGGAGCTCTCTGGGGCATCTTTGAAAAACAAATGTTTGCAAACTTTCATGCATTGAATCTTCTTCATAAATCTAAAATAACCAAACTGATAGCTTTAATACTGACATTGTTATTGACGGTTTTGTGGGTTTCATTTTGTAGTCACCTTATGCTAAGTTCCCTAAACCTGGAAGAAGCCAGACGAACCGCCAGCTGCAGAACTACGGGAATCGGGTTAAGTGTCCACGGACAAAAAGATAGACAGACGGACAAACAGACAGTACAGACACACACACCCCTCGGAATAAACCAGACACACAGGCAGTTGCAAAATGGCCACACCTAGCCATAGAAGGAGTCACTCCAGGTGTTCGCTAACAGACAGACAACCTGACCTACTGAGTAATCCGGACACACAGGTGCCCAGAAGTCAGAAGGAACCATACTGCATGGGTACAGACAGACTGACAGACAGACTGACAGACTGACCCAGGGAGTAAGCCAGGTAGACAGCCAGCTGCACTATGGCGTACAGACAGCCGTAGAAGGAGTCATGGCGGGTGTCCACTAGCAGACAGACAGACAGACAGACAACAGACAGACAGACAGACGGACTGACCCACGGACAGCCAGCTGCACTATGGCGTACACACAGCCGTAGAAGGAGTCATGGCGGGTGTCCACTAGCAGACAGACAGACAGACAGACAACAGACAGACAGACAGACGGACTGACCCAGGGAGTAAGCCAGGTAGACAGCCAGCTGCACTATGGCGTACACACAGCCGTAGAAGGAGTCATGGCGGGTGTCCACTAGCAGACAGACAGACAGTCAGACAGACAGACAGACAACAGACAACAGACAGACGGACAGACCCACGGACAGCCAGCTGACTATGGCGTACACACAGCCGGACAGAGTCAGCTGTCCACTATGGCGTACACACAGCCGTAGAAGGACGGACTGACCCACGGGCCAGCTGCACTATGGTGTCCACTAGGAGTCATGGCGGGTGTCCACAGACAGACAGACAGACAGACAGACAGACAGACAGACACAGACAGACAGACGGACTGACCCACGAGTAAGCCAGGCACACAGCCAGCTGCACTATGGCGTACACACAGCCGTAGGAGTCATGGCGGGTGTCCACTAACAGACAGACAGACAGACAGACAACAGACAGACAGACAGACGGACTGACCCACGGAGTAAGCCAGGCACACAGCCAGCTGCACTATGGCGTACACACAGCCGTAGAAGGAGTCATGGCGGGTGTCCACTAGCAGGGCCAACAGGGGCATCACTGCCGCGTCCGTGATTCCTGTGGACAGAAGAAGAAAAAAAAACCAGAACAAATAAATCCACAGGAATTTTTCAGCGAAAAAATCCAGTTTTCACCTTCTTTTTAATTCGCGTACTTAGGTTTGCTTGCCAAAAACGTGGATGGCGCTGCGCTGGCTGCGACTCGCTCTCCAGGTGGGGGCAACCCGAATTTCACAGAGACGAGTCTGTGTGAGTATAAAAGTAATACCGATAGGCGTTTGGGCAACAAGGAGAACGTCCATAAGGATCTGCGATCAATAGGACGATAATCTCACTCTCTCGTCGTTTGGGCAACAAGGAGAACGTCCATAAGGATCTGCGATCAATTGGACGATAATCTCACTCTCTCCTCGTTTGGGCAACAAGGAGAACGTCCATAAGGATCTGCGATCAATTGGACGATAATCTCACTCTCTCGTCGTTTGGGCAACAAGGAGAACGTCCATAAGGATCTGCGATCAATAGGACGATAATCTCACTCTCTCGTCGTTTGGGCAACAAGGAGAACGTCCATAAGGATCTGCGATCAATTGGACGATAATCTCACTCTCTCCTCGTTTGGGCAACAAGGAGAACGTCCATAAGGATCTGCGATCAATTGGACGATAATCTCACCCTCTCGTCGTTTGGGCAACAAGGAGAACGTCCATAAGGATCTGCGATCAATTGGACGATAATCTCACTCTCTCCTCGTTTGGGCAACAAGGAGAACGTCCATAAGGATCTGCGATCAATTGGACGATAATCTCACCCTCTCGTCGTTTGGGCAACAAGGAGAACGTCCATAAGGATCTGCGATCAATTGGACGATAATCTCACCCTCTCGTCGTTTGGACAACAAGGAGAACGTCCATAAGGATCTGCGATCAATTGGACGATAATCTCACTCTCTCGTCGTTTGGACAACAAGGAGAACGTCCATAAGGATCTGCGATCAATTGGACGATAATCTCACCCTCTCGTCGTTTGGGCAGGCTAGCAGTTAAAGGGAAGTAACCGACTGTTTGTGTGGCCTAACGGTGCACCGCACCTTCTACCCAACCATAATAACTTCCCCCCAACCGAACGCAAACGAAGGAAGCGTACCATTACATTGTTACACGCACTGTTATGATTGTATTGGTAGATTTATATCCTTTGCTGTTTCAGATTTCCATTCCAAATTACCAGGGTCTGTATTCACATTGAGATAGTATGAGACATGTCATCATGATACAGTATCTTAGAAGTCTTTCTATCCATAGTAGGACCAGACAGGACATCAGAAGGACTTCTAAGGAATCATGATGATAAGGCTCATACCAAGCTTATGTGAATACAGGCCCGGCATCATAATCGTACAAACGCCAACTTGTTCATAATAAGGCAGAATAGAAAGTCACAAGCACAAAGAAGACCCACTTAAAAACAACACCATCAGATTGGAGTGAGGAAGTCTGGAATGATTAAGTGTAAACGGACAAAGGGATAGTTATGACTAGTTCATTTCTCGACAATAGGCTTACATAGGTATGCCTAAACATGACTTTTGCCTAGCACTATGAACTGTTATCAAACTGGGTCGGTCACAGGAGGTGACACACAGTACACACTGCACACACCTAGGCCGAGGCCCAGCCCCAAATGCGGTAGAATCAGCTGGGGAACTTGATTGGCGAACGGTAACTGAAACGCACACACATACACACACACGCGCGCGCGCGCGCGCGCGCACACACACACAGACACATTGTTGAAACATAATAATGTCAATATTGTCAAAGCGCTATTTGAAACACAAGACAGCCATACGCACAAGAGACGAAGCAGTCAACCTGCACATCATTGACAATACACATAGTAACACTTAAAAAATATGTATTTCTCCGTTTGTCTTTCTCTTAGGCATCTCTCCACCCCCACCCCCTTCCTTACCCCCCACCCCTCTCTCTCTCTTTGCGTTCGCCTAGACTGATGTTTGTTATTGTTGTCAAGGGGACACAATGGGTATCATCGTGATGTCACACCTCTAACATGACTTCCCTTTGAGAACAATAACAAAGTATGGTTACACGCGAGAATTAACAATTATGCTTGTGCGCATGCAAGTTTTATAAATTCATATTTCAACCAATGTTTGTATTATAATGCTACCTTTTTGTTCGCATCTGTATGTGTAAATAGTATGCCTCGCCACGTGTGTGTTCTATGTTCGTATAATATGTATCAAGGACAGATTGGAAGATTAGGCGTTGCCTAAAATCTTTATCCTAGAAAAATAAAGTTTAAATTTTCAAGTTTTCAAGTTCTCTCTCTCTCTCTCCATCTCTCTCTCTCTCTCTCTCTCTCTCTCTCTCTCTCTCTCTCTCTCTCTCTCTCTCTCTCTCTCTCTCTCTCTCTCTCTCTCTCTCTCTCTCTCTCTCTCTCTCTCTCTCTCTCTCTCTCTCTCTCTCTCTCTCTCTCTCTCTCTCTCTCTCTCTCTCTCTCTCTCTCCTCTCTCCCTCCCTCCTCTCTCTCTCTCTCTCTCTCTCTCTCTCTCTCTCTCTCTCTCTCTCTCTCTCTCTCTCTCTCTCTCTCTCTCTCTCTCTCTCTCTCTCTCTCTCTCTCTCTCTCTCTCTCTCTCTCTCTCTCTCTCTCTCTCTCTCTCTCTCTCTCTCTCTCTCTCTCTCTCTCTCTCTGCTACTTACGCAGAAGAGGCAGACGGAGATGAGTAGAATGCAGGCCATGGTACACAGCCACCTGAACACACAGTGAAACAACAATCACCCAGACACTGACCTGTCCACTACAGACAACACCAAGCACACCAACACTGACCTGTCCACTACAGACAACACCAACACCAAACACACCAACACTGACCTGTCCACTACAGACAACACCAAACACACCAACACTGACCTGTCAACTACAGACAACACCAAGCACACCAACACTAACCTGTCCACAACAGACAACACCAACAACAAGCACAACAACACTGACCTGTCCACTACAGACAACACCAAACACACCAACAACACTGACCTGTCCACTACAGACAACAACAACACCAAACACAACAACACTGACCTGTCCACTACAGACAACACCAAACACACCAACACTGACCTGTTCACTACAGACAACACCAACAACAAGCACAACAACACTGACCTGTCCACTACAGACAACACCAAACACACCAACACTGACCTGTCCACTACAGACAACGCCAACACCAAACACACCAACACTGACCTGTCCACTACAGACAACACCAAACACACCCAACACTGACCTGTCCACTACATACAACACCAACACCAAACACACCCAACACTGACCTGTCCACTACAGACAACACCAACACCAAACACACCAACACTGACCTGTCCACTACAGACAACACCAAACACACCAACACTGACCTGTCCACTACAGACAACACCAACACCAAACACACCCAACACTGACCTGTCCACTACATACAACACCAACACCAAACACACCAACACTGACCTGCCCACTACAGACAACACCAAACACACCAACAACACTGACCTGTCCACTACAGACAACACCAAACACACCAACACTGACCTGTCCACTACAGACAACACCAACAACAAGCACAACAACACTGACCTGTCCACTACAGACAACACCAACACCAAACACACCAACACTGACCTGTCCACTACAGACAACACCAACACCAAACACACCAACACTGACCTGTCCACTACAGACAACACCAACACCAAACACACCAGCACTGACCTGTCCACTACAGACAACACCAAACACACCAACACTGACCTGTCCACTACAGACAACACCAACACCAAACACACCAACACTGACCTGTCCACTACAGACAACACCAAACACACCCAACACTGACCTGTCCACTACAGACAACACCAACACCAAACACACCAACACTGACCTGTCCACTACATACAACACCAACACCAAACACACCAACACTGACCTGACCACAACAGACAACACCAACACCAAACACACCAACACTGACCTGTCCACTACAGACAACACCAACACCAAACACACCAACACTGACCTGTCCACTGCAGACAACACCAACACCAAACACACCAACACTGACCTGTCCACTACAGACAACACCAACACCAAACACACCAACACTGACCTGTCCACTACAGACAACACCAAACACACCAACAACACTGACCTGTCCACTACAGACAACACCAAACACACCAACACTGACCTGTCCACTACAGACAACACCAACACCAAACACACCAACACTGACCTGTCCACTACAGACAACACCACAGCAAACACACCAACACTGACCTGTCCACTACAGACAACACCAACACCAAACACACCAACACTGACCTGTCCACTACAGACAACACCAAGCACACCACCAACACTGACCTGTCCACTACAGACAACACCAACACCAAACACACCAACACTGACCTGTCCACTACAGACAACACCAAACACACCCAACACTGACCTGTCCACTACAGACAACACCAACACCAAACACACCAACACTGACCTGTCCACTACAGACAACGCCAAGCACACCAGCACTGACCTGTTCACTACAGACAACACCAACACCAAGCCCACCAACACTGACCTGTGCACTACAGACAACACCAAACACACCATCACCAAGCACTGACCTGCCCACCCGCCTGGCCACCAGTCCAAAGCCGTTGGTCCCTATCAGGTAGCCGATGCTGTCTGGCAGAAACACCAGGCCTGGATAGAGCAGCATCAATTAGACCGGGCATTTAGGGAGGTGTATGTATTGACATTCACTGCATACATACATGTATTGAACTTACTATGCTAATGCCAGTATAAATGCTTTCTACATTCACACGCATGCTCTCCAACACACCACACCGAAAGCCAAACTACCACACACAACCAGCTCCCTGCATACGGTCCTAAGGTTGGACGTAGGACCTCAACCGCACATAGTATCATAAAATCAAATTGATGATTGTGGATACTCAACGGTAGAAGAAGAGGGAACACAGATAGGGGAATGGGCCAAAGAGACAAAGCATATGGACGTTCGCTTCAGTAAAGGAAAGATAGAGTCAAAAAAGAGCGACATATTAGAGCAAGTTACTGGCACAGAACTTACAGAAGGCTGGAGAACTATTTGTACTGAAAGAGAGTCCCTCTATGTATGAACGTATTTCAAAGGAAGCGAGGGATGCCAGACGGACGTGGGTTCAACTCTGGGGATTGTCCACAAAGAGGCCGCTGGTGCGGTGCTCTTGCGGCCCTTTGCTCCCCAAGGAGTCTACAGGAATAAGTCAAGTTTGTCAAATGAACGCATACTGCTCACCAAAAGTAGGAGATATTTTGCTTTGTAAATCACCATGGGTTCAATAACGAAATTATAAGTTCTATTCAATTTGAAAACAAAAGTATGTTATTCCTTGAACATAAAATCGAAGACTAAAATTAATTTTGAAACGTCACGTGATTGTTAGAGAAGACGGACATTAATGGGTGCAATGTTCAAAAGTCACAAAATAGTCATAAAACAGTTAAAAACGTGTTGGGCTACTGTTTCATGTAAGGCATAGCGGCATTTGACTGAAAATGGTCAGGGGACCTTGTACACCATCAGATGGTCTGGGGTTCGTGGATCTTGCACAAAATGTGCTCAGTGGAGACGCGAATTGTCATTTTGGAGGTTAAGATCTGCCTAACGCTGACGTGTTTCAATTTGACCTTGCACCCTTGTAGCGGTCGTAAGATGATCTAGGGACGCCGGGATAAAACATGAATCCTCCAGAAAATCTTCAGGAGACTGCTCCAGAGCATGAGAAAGCATTGCTTTGAATGCCTGGTAGCACACAGTGGCCCAACAATCTGTCAACTGTGTAAAGGTGTTTTGTGATTTCGAATAACATACTACTGATGTTTATCGCCTCTGGCAGTCACGTGACATTATAACATTGATTTTTGTCTTCGGTTTTACAGCCAAGAAAGGCTGAACTATCATGTTCACACGACATGAAACGTATGGTCTCGTTGTTTGAACCCATGGTGATATTGCAAAGTCAACATCCCCTACTTTGTGTGAGCAGCATATTTCAACACGGGACTCAAGGAAAATAAAAAACAAAAGCGCGATCACAATTATCACAATTGAATGGGAATTCCCGATGACTAAAATTGGACATACCCGGCTGCCATGTTTGGAAAATCCCGATAACTAAAAATGGACGTACCCAGCTGCCATTTTTGGAAAATCCCGATAACTAAAAATGGACGTACCCAGCTGCCATTTGGGCACGTGCATGGTGCTCATGACCCACAGAGGAACCGTGGGCTCCAGCACCGCCATGGACATGGTGGTCAGCATCACTGCACCTGACATCAACAAACATAGGATGGACATGGTGGTCAGCATCACTGCACCTGACATCAACACACATAGGATGGACATGGTGGTCAGCATCACTGCACCTGACATCATGTAACACACATAGGATGGACATGGTGGTCAGCATCACTGCACCTGACATCATGTAACACACATAGGATGGACATGGTGGTCAGCATCACTGCACCTAACATCATGTAACAAACATAGGATGGACATGGTGGTCATCATCACTGCACCTGACATCATGTAACACACATAGGATGGACATGGTGGTCAGCATCACTGCACCTGACATCAACACACATAGGATGGACATGGTGGTCAGCATCACTGCACCTGACATCATGTAACACACATAGGATGGACATGGTGGTCAACATCACTGCACCTGACATCATGTAACACACATAGGATGGACATGGTGGTCAGCATCACTGCACCTAACATCATGTAACACACATAGGATGGACATGGTGGTCAGCATCACTGCACCTAACATCAACACACATAGGATGGACATGGTGGTCAGCATCACTGCACCTGACATCATGTAACAAACATAGGATGGACATGGTGATCAGCATCACTGCACCTGACATCATGTAACACACATAGGATGGACATGGTGATCATCATCACTGCACCTGACATCATGTAACAAACATAGGATGGACATGG
>CM065686.1:1364617-1384617 GCA_017654935.2 Phymorhynchus buccinoides
ACATACCATTACAATGTGTCCAACGTAACATAGCATTACAATTTGTCCAACGTAACATAGTATTACAATGTGTCCAACGTAACATAGCATTACAATGTGTCCAACGTAACATAGCATTACAATGTGTCCAACGTAACATAGTATTACAACGCAACATACCATTACAATGTGTCCAACGTAACATAGCATTACAATGTGTCCAACGTAACATAGTATTACAATGTGTCCAACGTAACATAGTATTACAATGTGTCCAACGTAACATAGCATTACAATGTGTCCAACGTAACATAGTATTACAACGCAACATACCATTACAATGTGTCCAACGTAACATACCATTACAATGTGTCCAACGTAACATACCATTACAACGTAACATAGTATTACAACGCAACATACCATTACAATGTGTCCAACGCAACATACCATTACAATGTGTCCAACGTAACATAGTATTACAACGCAACATAGTATTACAATGCGTCCAACGTAACATAGCATTACAATGTGTCCAACGTAACATAGTATTACAATGTGTCCAACGTAACATAGCATTACAACATGTCCAACGTAACATAGCATTACAATGTGTCCAACGTAACATAGCATTACAACATGTCCAACGTAACATAGTATTACAACGCAACATACCATTACAATGTGTCCAACGTAACATAGCATTACAATGTGTCCAACGTAACATAGTATTACAATGTGTCCAACGTAGCATAGTATTACAACGCAACATACCATTACAATGTGTCCAACGTAACATACCATTACAACGCAACATACCATTACAACGCAACATACCATTACAATGTGTCCAACGTAACATAGCATTGCAACATGTCCAACGTAACATAGCATTACAACATGTCCAACGTAACATAGCATTGCAACATGTCCAACGTAACATAGCATTGCAACATGTCCAACGTAACATAGCATTACAACGTAACATAGCATTGCAACATGTTCAACGTAACATAGCATTGCAACATGTCCAACGTAACATAGCATTGCAACATGTCCAACGTAACATAGCATTGCAACATGTCCAACGTAACATAGCATTGCAACATGTCCAACGTAACATAGCATTGCAACATGTCCAACGTAACATAGCATTACAACATGTCCAACGTAACATAGCATTGCAACATGTCCAACGTAACATAGCATTGCAACATGTCCAACGCAACATACCATTACAATGTGTCCAACGTAACATAGCATTACAACGTAACACAGCATTACAATGCATCATACCATTACAATGTGTCCAACGTAACATAGCATTGCAACATGTCCAACGTAACATAGCATTGCAACATGTCCAACGTAACATAGCATTGCAACATGTCCAACGTAACATAGCATTACAACGCAATATAGCATTGCAACATGTCCAACGTAACATAGCATTGCATGCGACATGTCCAACGTAACATAGCGTTGCAACATGTCCAACGTAACATAGCATTACAACATGTCCAACGTAACATAGCATTACAACGTGTACAACGTAGAATAGCATTGCAACATGTCCAACGTAACATAGCATTGCAACATGTCCAACGTAACATAGCATTACAACATGTCCAACGTAACATAGCATTGCAACATGTCCAACGTAACATAGCATTACAACATGTCCAACGTAACATAGCATTGCAACGTGTACAACGTAACATAGCATTGCAACATGTCCAACGTAACATAGCATTGCAACATGTCCAACGTAACATAGCATTACAATGTGTCCAACGTAACATACCATTACAACGTAACATAGCATTACAACGTAACATAGCATTACAACGCAACATATCATTACAATGTGTTCAACGTAACATAGCATTGCAACATGTCCAACGTAACATAGCATTGCAACATGTCCAACGTAACATAGCATTGCAACATGTCCAACGTAACATAGCATTAAACATGTCCAACGTAACATAGCATTGCAACATGTCCAACGTAACATAGCATTGCATGCAACATGTCCAACGTAACATAGCATTACAGCATGTCCAACGTAACATAGCATTACAACATGTCCAACGCAACATAGCATTAAACTTGTCCAACGTAACATATCATTGCAACATGTCCAACGCAACATAGCATTGCAACATGTCCAACGTAACATAGCATTGCAACATGTCCAACGCAACATAGCATTAAACATGTCCAACGTAACATAGCATTGCAACATGTCCAACGCAACATAGCATTAAACATGTCCTACGTAACATAGCATTACAACATGTCCAACGTAACATAGCATTACAACATGTCCAACGTAACATAGCATTGCAACATGTCCAACGTAACATAGCATTACAGCATGTCCAACGTAACATAGCAATACAGCATGTCCAACGTAACATAGCATTACAACATGTCCAACGTAACATAGCATTACAACATGTACAACGTAACATAGCATTGCAACATGTCCAACGTAACATAGCATTGCAACATGTCCAACGTAACATAGCATTGCAACATGTACAACGTAACATAGCATTACAACGCAACATACCATTACAACATACTATGCTATGTTACCATTAGCATTACGACATGTCCAACGTAGCATAGCATTACAACATGTCCAACGCAACGTAGCATTGCAACATGTCCAACGCAACATAGCATTACAACATGTCCAACGTAACATAGCATTACAACATGTCCAACGTAACATAGCATTACAACATGTCCAACGTAACATAGCATTACAACATGTCCAACGTAACATAGCATTACAACATGTCCAACGTAGCATAGCATTACAACGGAGCACTACACAACGTAGCATAGCATTACAACGTGTGCCTACCTCTCTGATCTCGTTCACCTGTACTCACCCTCCAGGTCTCTCCGTTCCTCTTCTGATAAACTTATCCTTTTTATTCCCCGTACAAACACTAAGACATATGGTGAACGTTCTTGTTCTTTCAGCGCCCCTTCTGTCTGGAACACCCTACCATATGAACTTCGTTCTGCTAAATCTTTCAAATCTTTCAAAACCGCTCTTAAAACTCACCTCTTCCGGCAATACCTCTGATTTCTTCCTTGTCCTGTTTCCTGCCTTAAAACTATGTTCCCCACAGTGTGTGTGTGTGTGTGTGTGTGTGTGTGTGTGTGTGTGTGTGTGTGTGTGTGTGTGTGTGTGTGTGTGTGTGTGTGTGTGTGTGTGTGTGTGTGTGTGTGTGTGTATGCGTGTGCGTGTGCGTGCGTGCGTGCGTTCGTGCGTGCGTGCGTGCGTGCGTGCGTGCGTGCGTGCATACGTGCGTGCGTGTGTGTGCGTGCGTGCGTGCGTGCGTGCGTGCGTGCGTGCGTGCGAAAGTGCGTGCGTGTTGTGGCTATGTGCATGTTTTTGATAGTTAATATTATAGTAGCCCAATTATCTATGTATTTATTTTAATAATTGTGAAGCGCCGTGAGCTCAAGAAAGAAAGGGTGCTCTATAAATGTCAGTTATCATTATTATTATTATTATTATTAGTAGTAGTATTATTATTATTATTATGTGCAACGCAACATAGCATTGCAACGGAACATCACACAATGCAAAGGAGTCAAGTTGCCCATGAACATGTATATGAACCCCGATGAAGGGGCCAACCCATACGTTCAAATCCATCCAATTTGCGTCGTGTGACAACCAAACTGTGACGCCTTCTGTGAGGCAATGCTCTCATCAAATACTTCTGTCTACATGGGTCTGACGAAAACCTATTTGTTTCGTTCATTATCTTCGACATATCAATGTTTCTGCATTGGAAAGTCCATCAGATTCGATTGTCGGGGTGGAGACTGCATACATGTGGTGAACAAAACAGTAGGATTCCATCAGATCGCTGGGGTGGAGACTGCATACATGTGGTGAACAAAACAGTAGGATTCCATCAGATTCCATTGCTGGGGTGGAGGCTACATACATGCAGTGAACAAAACAGTAGGATTCCATCAGATTGCTGGGGTGGAGACTGCATACATGCAGTGAACAAAACAGTAGGATTCCATCAGATCGCTGGGGTGGAGACTGCATACATGTGGTGAACAAAACAGTAGGATTCCATCAGATTCCATTGCTGGGGTGGAGGCTACATACATGCAGTGAACAAAACAGTAGGATTCCATCAGATTCCATTGCTGGGGTGGAGGCTACATACATGCAGTGAACAAAACAGTAGGATTCCATCAGATCGCTGGGGTGGAGACTGCATACATGTGGTGAACAAAACAGTAGGATTCCATCAGATTGCTGGGGTGGAGACTGCATACATGTAGTGAACAAAACAGTAGGATTCCATCAGATTCCATCAGGGGTGGAGGCTACATACATGTAGTGAACAAAACAGCAGGATTCCATCATATTCACGTAGGTAGTAGCATTCCACCATGCCTCACAGCCCTCGGCACAGTTGGACAGCCGTACGCCTGAAGTTGGAGTGTGCACCCCGGCCTTTACAGAGCATAGTAGCATCCCCCAGGACACTGTGCATAGCTTAATACTGCCACGTAACATCCCCCAGGACACTGTGCATAACTTAATACTGCCACGTAGCATCCCCCAGGACACTGTGCATAGCTTAATACTGCCACGTAGCGATGCCCAGCACATATTCACAAGGGGATTCCTGGCTGTGTCCATACAGACACAGCTACACTGCACGGCGAGGTGCAACGTAGCAGCTTCCCACTGGATCATTGTCCACCATAACACTACCTGCACAACATCTCCACTGGATCATTGTCCACCATAACACTACCTGCACAACATCTCCACTGGATCATTGTCCACCATAACACTACCTGCACAACATCTCCACTGGATCATTGTCCACCATAACACTACCTGCACAACATCTCCACTGGATCATTGTCCACCATAACACTACCTGCACAACATCTCCACTGGATCATTGTCCACCATAACACTACCTGCACAACATCTCCACTGGATCATTGTCCACCATAACACTACCTGCACAACATCTCCACTGGATCATTGTCCACCATAACACTACCTGCACAACATCTCCACTGGATCATTGTCCACCATAACACTACCTGCACAACATCTCCACTGGATCATTGTCCACCATAACACTACCTGCACAACATCTCCACTGGATCATTGTCCACCATAACACTACCTGCACAACATCTCCACTGGATCATTGTCCACCATAACACTACCTGCACAACATCTCCACTGGATCATTGTCCACCATAACACTACCTGCACAACATCTCCACTGGATCATTGTCCACCATAACACTACCTGCACAACATCTCCACTGGATCATTGTCCACCATAACACTACCTGCACAACATCTCCACTGGATCATTGTCCACCATAACACTACCTGCACAACATCTCCACTGGATCATTGTCCACCATAACACTACCTGCACAACATCTCCACTGGATCATTGTCCACCATAACACTACCTGCACAACATCTCCACTGGATCATTGTCCACCATAACACTACCTGCACAACATCTCCACTGGATCATTGTCCACCATAACACTACCTGCACAACATCTCCACTGGATCATTGTCCACCATAACACTACCTGCACAACATCTCTCGCTATCACTCCTATCCCAGCTCTGCTTCCTTTCACTGCTCGCATGACTGATTCCTGTGGTGAAGTCTCACTCCAACAACCTTGTTGATTCAATGGATCTCGTACGGATTACTAATCATGTGAGCAAATTGCTCACTATGAGTTCACACACACAATACTCACTATCATCCTTTTGTGCTATGCAACTGAGATGCGTCACGTGACCTACCCAGAATGCCGACAGCAGCGCCCCCCATGGCGATGCCCATAGCCTTGCTGCGCCCTCTGTCGTCAGGGTAGCGCTCTGCCACCAGGCTCATGCCTGGACAAAGAATGCGAATACGATTGCGAATATCTGAAGCAAAAGAACACAAATACTCACATACTCGTTTCATTACATGCGCACATGTCATTAACTACACACATAAAATTAAATATACACATGTCAGAGGCGGACCAAATGATTCGTAGGGGGGGGGGGGGGGGGTTCCGCGAGGCGTCCATGGAGCAGCATAGGTCCTGAGTTAAGGTGTAGTGGCGCTATAGGGGCCCAGGGGGCAGCATAGGTCCTGCGTTAAGGTGTAGTGGCGCTATAGGGGCCCAGGGGGCAGCATAGGTCCTGAGTTAAGGTGTAGTGGCGCTATAGGGGCCCAGGGGGCAGCATAGGTCCTGCGTTAAGGTGTAGTGGCGCTATAGGGGCCCAGGGGGCAGCATAGGTCCTGAGTTAAGGTGTAGTGGCGCTATAGGGGCCCAGGGGGCAGCATAGGTCCTGAGTTAAGGTGTAGTGGCGCTATAGGGGCCCAGGGGGCAGCATAGGTCCTGCGTTAAGGTGTAGTGGCGCTATAGGGGCCCAGGGGGCAGCATAGGTCCTGCGTTAAGGTGTAGTGGCGCTATAGGGGCCCAGGGGGCAGCATAGGTCCTGCGTTAAGGTATAGTGGCGCTATAGGGGCCCAGGGGGCAGCATAGGTCCTGAGTTAAGGTGTAGTGGCGCTATAGGGGCCCAGGGGGCAGCATAGGTCCTGCGTTAAGGTGTAGTGGCGCTATAGGGGCCCAGGGGGCAGCATAGGTCCTGAGTTAAGGTGTAGTGGCCCTATAGGGGCCCAGGGGGCAGCATAGGTCCTGAGTTAAGGTGTAGTGGCGCTATAGGGGCCCAGGGGGCAGCATAGGTCCTGCGTTAAGGTGTAGTGGCCCTATAGGGGCCCAGGGGGCAGCATAGGTCCTGAGTTAAGGTGTAGTGGCCCTATAGGGGCCCAGGGGGCAGCATAGGTCCTGAGTTAAGGTGTAGTGGCGCTATAGGGGCCCAGGGGGCAGCATAGGTCCTGCGTTAAGGTGTAGTGGCGCTATAGGGGCCCAGGGGGCAGCATAGGTCCTGCGTTAAGGTGTAGTGGCGCTATAGGGGCCCAGGGGGCAGCATAGGTCCTGAGTTAAGGTGTAGTGGCCCTATAGGGGCCCAGGGGGCAGCATAGGTCCTGAGTTAAGGTGTAGTGGCGCTATAGGGGCCCAGGGGGCAGCATAGGTCCTGCGTTAAGGTGTAGTGGCGCTATAGGGGCCCAGGGGGCAGCATAGGTCCTGCGTTAAGGTGTAGTGGCGCTATAGGGGCCCAGGGGGCAGCATAGGTCCTGCGTTAAGGTATAGTGGCGCTATAGGGGCCCAGGGGGCAGCATAGGTCCTGAGTTAAGGTGTAGTGGCGCTATAGGGGCCCAGGGGGCAGCATAGGTCCTGCGTTAAGGTGTAGTGGCGCTATAGGGGCCCAGGGGGCAGCATAGGTCCTGAGTTAAGGTGTAGTGGCCCTATAGGGGCCCAGGGGGCAGCATAGGTCCTGAGTTAAGGTGTAGTGGCGCTATAGGGGCCCAGGGGGCAGCATAGGTCCTGAGTTAAGGTGTAGTGGCGCTATAGGGGCCCAGGGGGCAGCATAGGTCCTGAGTTAAGGTGTAGTGGCGCTATAGGGGCCCAGGGGGCAGCATAGGTCCTGCGTTAAGGTGTAGTGGCGCTATAGGGGCCCAGGGGGCAGCATAGGTCCTGAGTTAAGGTGTAGTGGCCCTATAGGGGCCCAGGGGGCAGCATAGGTCATGAGTTAAGGTATAGTGGCGCTATAGGGGCCCAGGGGGCAGCATAGGTCCTGAGTTAAGGTGTAGTGGCGCTATAGGGGCCCAGGGGGCAGCATAGGTCCTGAGTTAAGGTGTAGTGGCGCTATAGGGGCCCAGGGGGCAGCATAGGTCCTGAGTTAAGGTGTAGTGGCGCTATAGGGGCCCAGGGAGCAGCATAGGTCCTGAGTTAAGGTGTAGTGGCCCTATAGGGGCCCAGGGGGCAGCATAGGTCATGAGTTAAGGTATAGTGGCGCTATAGGGGCCCAGGGGGCAGCATAGGTCCTGAGTTAAGGTGTAGTGGCGCTATAGGGGCCCAGGGGGCAGCATAGGTCCTGAGTTAAGGTGTAGTGGCGCTATAGGGGCCCAGGGGGCAGCATAGGTCCTGAGTTAAGGTGTAGTGGCGCTATAGGGGCCCAGGGGGCAGCATAGGTCCTGCGTTAAGGTGTAGTGGCGCTATAGGGGCCCATGGAGCAGCATAGGTCCTGAGTTAAGGTGTAGTGGCCCTATAGGGGCCCAGGGGGCAGCATAGGTCCTGAGTTAAGGTGTAGTGGCGCTATAGGGGCCCAGGGGGCAGCATAGGTCCTGCGTTAAGGTGTAGTGGCGCTATAGGGGCCCAGGGGGCAGCATAGGTCCTGAGTTAAGGTGTAGTGGCCCTATAGGGGCCCAGGGGGCAGCATAGGTCCTGAGTTAAGGTGTAGTGGCCCTATAGGGGCCCAGGGGGCAGCATAGGTCCTGAGTTAAGGTGTAGTGGCGCTATAGGGGCCCAGGGGGCAGCATAGGTCCTGAGTTAAGGTGTAGTGGCGCTATAGGGGCCCAGGGGAGCAGCATAGGTCCTGAGTTAAGGTGTAGTGGCGCTATAGGGGCCCAGGGGGCAGCATAGGTCCTGAGTTAAGGTGTAGTGGCGCTATAGGGGCCCAGGGGGCAGCATAGGTCCTGAGTTAAGGTGTAGTGGCGCTATAGGGGCCCAGGGGGCAGCATAGGTCCTGAGTTAAGGTGTAGTGGCGCTATAGGGGCCCAGGGGGCAGCATAGGTCCTGCGTTAAGGTGTAGTGGCCTATAGGGGCCCAGGGGGCAGCATAGGTCCTGGTTAAGGTGTAGTGGCGCTATAGGGGCCCAGGGGGCAGCATAGGTCCTGAGTTAAGGTGTAGTGGCGCTATAGGGGCCCAGGGGGCAGCATAGGTCCTGAGTTAAGGTGTAGTGGCGCTATAGGGGCCCAGGGGGCAGCATAGGTCCTGAGTTAAGGTATAGTGGCGCTATAGGGGCCCAGGGGGCAGCATAGGTCCTGAGTTAAGGTGTAGTGGCGCTATAGGGGCCCAGGGGGCAGCATAGGTCCTGAGTTAAGGTGTAGTGGCGCTATAGGGGCCCAGGGGGCAGCATAGGTCCTGCGTTAAGGTATAGTGGCGCTATAGGGGCCCAGGGGGCAGCATAGGTCCTGAGTTAAGGTGTAGTGGCGCTATAGGGGCCCAGGGGGCAGCATAGGTCCTGCGTTAAGGTGTAGTGGCGCTATAGGGGCCCAGGGGGCAGCATAGGTCCTGAGTTAAGGTGTAGTGGCGCTATAGGGGCCCAGGGGGCAGCATAGGTCCTGCGTTAAGGTGTAGTGGCGCTATAGGGGCCCAGGGGGCAGCATAGGTCCTGAGTTAAGGTGTAGTGGCGCTATAGGGGCCCAGGGGGCAGCATAGGTCCTGAGTTAAGGTGTAGTGGCGCTATAGGGGCCCAGGGGGCAGCATAGGTCCTGAGTTAAGGTGTAGTGGCGCTATAGGGGCCCAGGGGGCAGCATAGGTCCTGAGTTAAGGTGTAGTGGCGCTATAGGGGCCCAGGGGGCAGCATAGGTCCTGCGTTAAGGTGTAGTGGCGCTATAGGGGCCCAGGGGGCATAGGTCCTGAGTTAAGCGCTATAGGGGCCCAGGGGGCAGCATAGGTCCTGCGTTAAGGTGTAGCCCAGGGGCAGCATAGGTCCTGCGTTAAGGTGTAGTGGCGCTATAGGGGCCCAGGGCAGCAGCATAGGTCCTGAGTTAAGGTGTAGTGGCGCTATAGGGGCCCAGGGGGCAGCATAGGTCCTGAGTTAAGGTGTAGTGGCGCTATAGGGGCCCAGGGGGCAGCATAGGTCCTGCGTTAAGGTGTAGTGGCGCTATAGGGGCCCAGGGGGCAGCATAGGTCCTGCGTTAAGGTGTAGTGGCCCTATAGGGGCCCAGGGGGCAGCATAGGTCCTGAGTTAAGGTGTAGTGGCGCTATAGGGGCCCAGGGGGCAGCATAGGTCCTGCGTTAAGGTGTAGTGGCGCTATAGGGGCCCAGGGGGCAGCATAGGTCCTGCGTTAAGGTGTAGTGGCGCTATAGGGGCCCAGGGGGCAGCATAGGTCCTGAGTTAAGGTGTAGTGGCGCTATAGGGGCCCAGGGGGCAGCATAGGTCCTGAGTTAAGGTGTAGTGGCGCTATAGGGGCCCAGGGGGCAGCATAGGTCCTGCGTTAAGGTGTAGTGGCGCTATAGGGGCCCAGGGGGCAGCATAGGTCCTGAGTTAAGGTGTAGTGGCGCTATAGGGGCCCAGGGGGCAGCATAGGTCCTGAGTTAAGGTGTAGTGGCGCTATAGGGGCCCAGGGGGCAGCATAGGTCCTGCGTTAAGGTGTAGTGGCGCTATAGGGGCCCAGGGGGCAGCATAGGTCCTGAGTTAAGGTGTAGTGGCGCTATAGGGGCCCAGGGGGCAGCATAGGTCCTGAGTTAAGGTGTAGTGGCGCTATAGGGGCCCAGGGGGCAGCATAGGTCCTGAGTTAAGGTGTAGTGGCGCTATAGGGGCCCAGGGGGCAGCATAGGTCCTGCGTTAAGGTGTAGTGGCGCTATAGGGGCCCAGGGGGCAGCATAGGTCCTGCGTTAAGGTGTAGTGGCCCTATAGGGGCCCAGGGGGCAGCATAGGTCCTGAGTTAAGGTATAGTGGCGCTATAGGGGCCCAGGGGGCAGCATAGGTCCTGCGTTAAGGTGTAGTGGCCCTATAGGGGCCCAGGGGGCAGCATAGGTCCTGAGTTAAGGTGTAGTGGCGCTATAGGGGCCCAGGGGGCAGCATAGGTCCTGAGTTAAGGTGTAGTGGCGCTATAGGGGCCCAGGGGGCAGCATAGGTCCTGCGTTAAGGTGTAGTGGCGCTATAGGGGCCCAGGGGGCAGCATAGGTCCTGCGTTAAGGTGTAGTGGCGCTATAGGGGCCCAGGGGGCAGCATAGGTCCTGAGTTAAGGTATAGTGGCGCTATAGGGGCCCAGGGGGCAGCATAGGTCCTGAGTTAAGGTGTAGTGGCGCTATAGGGGCCCAGGGGGCAGCATAGGTCCTGCGTTAAGGTGTAGTGGCGCTATAGGGGCCCAGGGGGCAGCATAGGTCCTGAGTTAAGGTGTAGTGGCGCTATAGGGGCCCAGGGGGCAGCATAGGTCCTGAGTTAAGGTGTAGTGGCGCTATAGGGGCCCAGGGGGCAGCATAGGTCCTGAGTTAAGGTGTAGTGGCCCTATAGGGGCCCAGGGGGCAAAGCCCTTGGAACATTTTGCAATTTCGAGGGGTGAATGCCAGAACGGTCTAGCACAAAAGGAATAAAGAATACTGATATACAGTTCTGGCATTCACCCCTCGATAATGATTAATAAGGTAAATAAAATTTTAAAAAAGGCACACACACATACACACACAAACGCGCGCGTGCGCACACACATAGAGAGAACACTGAACACACTGAACACTGAAAAAAACGTTATTGTGAGAGAGAGAGAGAGAGAGAGAGAGAGAGAGAGAGAGAGAGAGAGAGAGGAGAGAGAGAGAGAGAGAGAGAGAGAGAGAGAGAGAGAGAGAGAGAGAGAGAGAGAGAGAGAGAGAGAGAGAGAGAGAGAGAGAGAGAGAGAGAGAGAGAGAGAGAGAGAGAGAGAGAGAGAGAGAGAGAGAGAGAGAGAGAGAGAGAGAGAGAGAGAGAGAGACATAGAGAGACATAGAGAGAGAGAGAGAGAGAGAGAGAGAGAGAGAGAGAGAGAGAGAGAGAGAGAGAGAGAGAGAGAGAGAGGAGAGAGAGAGAGAGAGAGAGAGAGAGAGAGAGAGAGAGAGAGAGAGAGAGAGAGAGAGAGAGAGAGAGAGAGAGAGAGAGAGAGAGAGAGAGAGAGAGAGAGAGAGAGAGAGAGAGAGAGAGAGAGAGAGAGAGAGAGAGAGAGAGAGAGAGAGAGAGATCCAATCCAAATCCAAATCCAAAAACTTTTATTGATTAGGCCTTTCTGCCCGTATCAAGTAGGGACAAAAAGGGGGGGGGGGGTAAAGATAACAACAAATATATGGTGATGAAAAAGAACAAAAATACATAGGAAGATACGTTGGGGTTGGATGGGGGAGGGGGATGAGGTTACTACAAATACATACAACAACATTTGCAACGTTCACAAAGATAAATATAAATGCATAGTGATTACAGAACATAGAGAGGCATAGCAACAGCAACAACTTGCAAATATGTCAAAATCTTCGAAATATGAAGTGAAACGAATGTGAACATACTACAATGAAAGCAGATTGTACAAACATTTTATGCAAAATAGCTTGGTTTTTACACTCGAATACTCACGACAAATTAAAGTCAATGTGTATAAAGTGATTAAGAAGGAAAGGGGTGGAGGGGGGACTATTTGATTTTGACAAGTATAATCACACCAAAACAAAATGTTACAAATAAAGTATCGCCATTATAGTTAACGCTCAAAACATCATCACAATAACTCGGTTAGTGAATATACGATGTTCCTTCCGTGAACATAATACATCGTAAGCCATCACCATAATTACTTGATTTTTGGACAAAGGGAGTAATAGAAATACTCGTGACCCAACGGCGAGACAAAGACAAAATGCATCCACACGTTATGTTACACGCACATACATTCAATGCACATGCTGCACAAGCAAGGGGGAAAAGGGGGTATGGGAGAGAGAGAGAGAGAGAGAGAGAGAGAGAGAGAGAGAGAGAGAGAGAGAGAGAGAGAGAGAGAGAGAGAGAGAGAGAGAGAGAGAGAGAGAGAGAGAGAGAGAGAGAGAGAGAGAGAGAAAACGAAAACGAAAACGAAAACGAAATTTTATTTAACCAGGGAACATGAGATAAGCAAGTTACATGCTTTTTTCCACCCAGCCCTGTGAAAAAATGAAATAAATCAAACAAGAAAGCTAAATAATATATGTACATGCAGAAATGAGAATAAAAGGGAGGGAGGATGGGGGGAAGAGGCACAGAGGGGGATAAGGATGGGGACATTTTGGAATTTAAAGTACAGGGAAAAAAAAAGAAACAAAAGTCACATCATGCAAACATAAAAACAGCAAAGGATAACTAACACTCCTCATCATTATCAGTAATAGTAAGATAGTAATAAACAAATCAAGTTATATCATACAAAAGTCACATCATGCAAACATAAAAACAGCAAAGGATAACTAACACTCCTCATCATTATCAGTAATAGTAAGATAGTAATAAACAAATCAAGTTATATCATACAAAAGTCACATCATGCAAACTTAAAAACAGCAAAGGATAACACTCCTCATCATTATCAGTAATAGTAAGATAGTAATAAACAAATCAAGTTATATCATACAAAAGTATCAAACACATATATGTTATCACATTTTATAACAAAATCAGCAATCATAAATATCATCATTCACATGTTTTCTTTTAATCTCTGAAATAGAATATTTTGATACGCGTTTTTGAAAGAAGTAATGCTGCTTTTCTGCTTAAGATTAGTTGTTAAGGAATTCCAAAGAGTACCACCTGAGTATGTTAAGCTTGTTTTGAAAAGATCAGTTCTAGGTTTTGGAATAACAATATTGTTAGTATATCTAGATTGGTTGATTGGAAACTTTTTAATTAATGTTGGAGGTGCAAAACCATTGATTATTCTAAACATCATGACAGCTTTGTTGTATTGAAGTTTGTCTGTAAGAGGTAACATTTGTATTGCGATGTAATCTTGAAAAGTTAGAGAAGACGATTTTAGGAGGACTGCTTTAAGGGCTCGCTTATGAACATTGATTAAAGAGAGAGAGAGAGAGAGAGAGAGAGAGAGAGAGAGAGAGAGAGAGAGAGAGAGAGAGAGAGAGAGAGAGAGAGAGAGAGAGAGAGAGAGATAGAGAGAGAGAGAGAGAGAGAGAGACATAGAGAGACATAGAGAGACAGAGAGAGAGAGAGAGAGAGAGAGAGAGAGAGAGAGAGAGAGAGAGAGAGAGAGAGAGAGAGAGAGCAGAGAGAGAGAGAGAGAGAGAGAGAGAGAGAGAGAGAGAGAGAGAGAGAGAGAGAGAGAGAGAGGAGAGACAGAGAGAGAGAGGCAGAGAGAGAGAGAGAGAGATAGAGAGAGAGAGAGAGAGAGAGAGAGAGAGAGTAGAGAGAGAGAGAGAGAGAGAGAGAGAGAGAGAGAGAGAGAGAGACAGAGAGAGAGAGAGAGAGAGAGAGAGAGAGAGAGAGAGAGAGAGAGAGAGAGAGAGAGAGAGAGAGAGAGAGAGAGAGAGAGAGAGAGAGAGAGACAGAGAGAGAGGCAGAGACAGAGACATGCATACAGTGTACTAGCTGCAGAAGGAGCAGGAGATCCCAATACAAGACAGACAGACAGAAAGAGGGACCGACAGATCGATGCATAGAAGGACAGACAGACAGACAGACATATGTACAGACAGATGTACAGACAGATGTACAGAGAGATGTACAGAGAGATGTACAGAGAGATGTACAGAGAGACAGACAGACAGACAGAAAGGCAGACAGTTAGACAGACAGATAGACAGACAGATAGACAGACAGATAGACAGACAGATAGACAGACAGATAGACAGACAGATAGACAGACAGATAGACAGACAGATAGACAGACAGATAGACAGACAGATAGACAGACTATACCCGCTATGGAGGAGGCAGCCGATCCCAGTCCTTGCAGTCCTCTGGCCAGCAGCAGAGGAACGAACGTCTGTGAGACGGCGAACACTGCGACACACACACCATGCTGGTCAAACCTGCCAAGGGCCGTAACATCCCTAGAAAACGCCCATCCCCCACCCCCCTGTGCACAGAGTTCTGGCAACATTGTAGTGTGGGAGGTTGGGTGGAAGAGGGCGTTTGCTAGACACCCGGCGTTTGCTGGGGATTTTGCAGTAGTTATATTGTCATTGTTACTCTCTCTCTCTCTCTCTCTCTCTCTCTCTCTCTCTCTCTCTCTCTCTCTCTCTCTCTCTCTCTCCTCTCTCTCTCTCTCTCTCTCTCTCTCTCTCTCTCTCTCTCTCTCTCTCTCTCTCTCTCTCTCTCTCTCTCTCTCTCTCTCTCTCTCTCTCCTTCCACATGTAGTTATCGTTCTGATAAATATGTTCTTCCACGCACCCGCATTGACCTTTACAAAACAAGCTTTTCCTTTTCAGGGCCATATGCTTGGAACTCACTGCCTTTAGATGTAAAAGCATTTTCGTCAGTATCAAATTTCAAATCTAACTTACGGGGGCATCTCCTTAATCCTATTTTTGTCTGTTTAGACTAATGCTGTCATTTTGTTTCTCTGATTATGTTTGCTGGTGGGTTTTTTCTTTTTTTGTTTGACATTAGGCTACTTGTGTCATTATGCTTTTATGATTACTTTTACTTTTTATTTGATTTACATTAGCCTACTTGTGTTATTATGATGCTATGCTTATTATTATTATTATTATTATTATTATTATTAGTAGTAGTAGTAGTAGTAGTAGTAGTAGTAGTAGTAGTAGTAGTAGTAGTAGTAGTAGTAGTAGTAGTAGTAGATGAAGTAAATTGCGGTGGAAGTCATTTTTTTTTCTTTCTTCATTTATGTTTTGTTTGGTCGGTTGGTTTCTGTTTTGCTTGTTCTTATTACTGATGGTGATGTTCTGCGTACCGTGTTATTGTTACATTACTGTGGCACTCTAGTAGTAATAGTAGTGGTAGTGGTAGTAGTAGTGATAGTGATGGAGGTAGTAATAGTAATTGTAATAGTAGTAGTAGTAGTAGTAGTAGTAGTAGTAGTAGTAGTAGTAGTAGTAGTAGTAGTAGTAGTAGTAGTAGTAGTAGTAGTAGTAGTAGTAGTAGTAGTAGTAGTAGTAGTAGTAGTGGTGTGGTGATGGTGGTGGTGATGGTGGAAGTAATAGTAATAGTTGGTGAAGACGGGGTAGAGGGTCCCTGGGCGGGTGGAGGGCCCGTGCCGGTTGTCTCATGGAGTGGGGCGGGTTTCGGTCGGGTTTGTCCATGAGACGAATGCTAAACATTTACACTTGTCTCATGGGCAGAATGTGACCGAGATTTGCTTTGTTTTGTGGCATAGTTGGAGTGGGCTTCTTACCCGCCCATGGACATTTTGCTCCGTCTAACACTAGTAGTAGTAATTGTAGTAGAAGAAGTATATTCTAGTAATAGAGGTGTTTTTAATCTATTACTTTGTTTAACTGGTTGGTTAGTTTTCTATTTTATTTGTTTGTGTTGCTTATGTTGATGCTCTGCCTGCCATGTCGCTGCTATATTACTGTTTGTTTGTTTTTTGGGTTTTTTGTTGTTGGCGATGTTCCTGTGTCTCAATGTTCATTTATAGTAGTAGTTATGTATTGCATGCTTAGAACCAAGGACATAATGGAAGACTAGGCCAAGCCTAAATTCTTTTCCTTGTAAAATAAAGTTTCTGAGTTCTGAGTTCTGAGTTCTCTCTCTCTCTCTCTCTCTCTCTCTCTCTCTCTCTCTCTCTCTCTCTCTCTCTCTCTCTCTCTCTCTCTCTCTCTCTCTCTCTCTCTCTCTAACTGTATGTGAGAGTGGGGACGGGGGGAGGGGACAGTGAAAGAAAGGTCAGCGAGCTATGTGAAAGTTTCTGTGACTAGATACCAAATACCAAAATACCCAATTTCGTACAACCCTCACTCTCACTCTATTCCTTTCAAACATTGCGAGTAAACAGAAGACTAGTCCTGAAAACGACCCGTTTGCAAATAGCGTAAGCATGTTGTGAAATCAAGAGAAAAAAAGACATCCTTATCGAGGGAGAAGAAACTAATGGAACAGCCAGTAATTGACTTACCGATGGAGGAGACAAAAATGATGGAACAGCCCGCGAACAGCGTGATGGGATAGCCCACCCTGTAATGAACAACAAGGGCCTATTCAAGGTGTTTGCTTCTCGTCAAAAATGCAAACTTTATTTCTTGTTCACGTCCCTCATTGAAAAAGGCGGAAATATGACCAAACCTTTCACAAATGAACAAAATAAATATCCGACTGCTTTTTTTATATTTCAGAATATGCAAATATATTAATTAACATATCAACGAAGACCAAAGAAAACATTTTAATTCGTAAAGGAAGTTAATTTGCGCCAATGGTGGTTTTTCATTCTTCAAAAGTAATATCAAATACTTATATTGAAAACCACAAGTCCTTTGCTTCCCACAAGATTACTGTATTGATTTATCTACAAAATAACAAGGACAACATGAACACAATTTCAACGGAAAACCTGAATTCGTCATGGCATAATTTACTTGACATTCTTCAAAAGGATAATTGTAAATGTAGGTATTTTAAGAATTAAACAAAAATAAGTGGAGTACACTTTGCACGAAATTGACTAAAGAACGGTGACCTATCAAAGGGGACTTTTGCCAGTCAGTCTCTCTCTGTCCTTCTCTTTAGCTTTCTCTGTCTCTCTCATAAACTAATGAAGAGATATTTATAGTTGAGAGTATAATTATTGCAAAGAAGCTGTGCAGCTTTCCATGGATTCCCCTCATCAACGCATTCGTATTCGTATTCTCTCACCTGCTACACAGCGGCCCTACAAAGGGGTTGGCAATCAGTTGAATTATAGCCTTGGATGAAAGCAGCCAACCAACACGGCTGTTCTCCGAGTCTGCAACGGCAGCCAATGAAAAGGCGTGTTTCACAAGACTCTCGTCTATTGGCGTGTTATCTTGGCTGCCATTGGTTGGTTTAAACGCTGCTGCTGGCGTGTGATTGGCTGCCTCTTCGTCAAACTGCTGCTTGTCCAAACGGAGAAGGAATGCTGGGATGATGGGCACTGGGAACACACACACAGGCAACAGGCTGTCAACGGTCAAACGGCCTTGCTTTCCCCTCTCCTGTTACGTTACACATTATAGCCAGCCCGCAAAGGAATCAAAGTTAATGACAAACGGATGGGTTGGAAAAGAGTGCCGGCATGTGTGTAAATGTTGCATGGAAGAAGTCATCAGCTCCCTAACAGACAGTCGTAACTTTTATCTTTCTTTCGTGCAGAGCTTTCTTCCAGTCCAAGAATAGCTGTCCTGTCGCTTAGACTACCGTCTGTCTATCTCTCTGTCTGTCTGTCTGTCTGTCTGTCTGTCTGTCTGTCTGTCTGTCTGTCTGTCTGTCTGTCTACAGCTGGAATGACTGTTATACAGCATGCCCTGGGATGATGCCCATAGCTCAGCTGAACCCAGGGCTGCTGAGACTCCCACAATGCCCCATTGCCTGTACGTCTTCCACTGGTCGAATGGCTCGCACTCTTACTTATCTACTGGCACAAACCTCAGACTACTGTCAATCAACCCTCCGCCACACACTACTGACCCACGGAGGTGAAGAGCAGATTGTCCAGCATGCAGAACAGAATGGTCAATCAGCACTCCGCCACACACTACTGACCCACGGAGGTGAGGAGCAGATTGTCCAGCATGTTGGTGCTGAACAGAATGGTCAATCAACCCTCCGCCACACACTACTGACCCACGGAGGTGAGGAGCAGATTGTCCAGCATGTTGGTGCTGAACAGAATGGTCAATCAACCCTCCGCCACACACTACTGACCCACAGAGGTGAGGAGCAGATTGTCCAGCATGTTGGTGCTGAACAGAATGGTCAATCAACCCTCCGTCACACACTACTGACCCACGGAGGTGAGGAGCAGATTGTCCAGCATGTTGGTGCAGAACACGATGGTCAAGACAAGGCGAGTGGACCCCTCGGCTTTCTGACGAACCCTCAGCAGCCAATCAAACCCAGCTAACGCCATCTTGAACTTGCAGTGACGTCACCAACACACCAACGACCTGAAACACACGCAGTCAAACAATGTCCAAATCCAAATCAAACTAAAAAAAATAATATATTTTGAAGTGCTCTTCTTGGCAACATTCACATTTTTTGCCCGTAAGAGAAATTAATCTGTTGACGGAAACATCACTCGGTCTTGCTGTTTTCTTAACAGTAGATTATTTCCCTTGCAGTCATCAATGTGAAAATAGCTATGTTGTGATAATCATGAATTGGTGTGTTAAACTAGAAAGTCTGCTGTTTGCTGTTCAGCTGGCCCAGTTTGGGTTGAACAGGATTTTCAACATTCTCATGCTCGTGAATCAAAAGAGGACATTTCTGACTACAGATTTATGGGCCTAGTCTACCTCCAGTTAGGAAGGTGGGCGGTCATTCCCAACCCAGCGGGTCGCAGGTGGCGGATAGCGACACGGCCTTCAGATATGGAGGTTAGCTCACAAATAAGTCGGGCTTGCTCTGGCTTGCGTGGACAAATAAGCAGTCCCGAATTAACTGGCGCTGTTTCTGTCAGGACGGGGTGGGTCAGCAGGTGGCACTACTGTCCTCTAGAAATGCCCCAGGTGTCCGGTACAGGAACATCATGCGGTTAAGAGGCGCTTTCAAACCTCCAGCCCCCTGTTCCCCTGAGCCTCAACGGTAGCCAACCACAACTACTGGAGGTCCAAGTCATAGGCTTCACGAGCAAGGTGTCCAAGGTGTCCTGGTGAGGCTCCGCACCGAGCACAACAGATTGAACAGCCATCTGTGCCGCAAACTGAGGGTGGTACCCTCTCCAACCCGTCCTTGTGGAAACGAAGACCAGACAGCGGATCATGTGCACCAAATATGTCCACTGTATGAACTGATGAGTAGAGCTCTAGCACAGAAGACCAGACAGTGGATCCAATATGTCCACTGTATGAACTGATGAGTAGAGCTCTAGCACAGAAGACCAGACAGTGGATCCAATATGTCCACTGTATGAACTGATGAGTAGAGCTCTAACACAGAAGACCAGACAGTGGATCCAATATGTCCACTGTATGAACTGATGAGTAGAGCTCTAACACAGAAGACCAGACAGTGGATCATGTGCACCCAATATGTCCACTGTATGAACTGATGAGTAGAGCTCTAACACAGAAGATCAGACAGTGGATCCAATATGTCCACTGTATGAACTGATGAGTAGAACTCTAACACAGAAGCTCTACAGCAGCCACCGGGAGCTGGGAAAAGGGCACCCATTTATTGCACCACT
>CM065686.1:1389617-1394617 GCA_017654935.2 Phymorhynchus buccinoides
TATTCTTTTTGTCGCGGAGCCAGCGTGAGTGAGGTCCTCCTCCGAGGGCGCCACCACGACCATCCACACACTCTCTTTTGACTGAAGCCCTCTTCAAAACAAACAACACTCTCTCTCTCTCTTCTCTAAGCTATTTGAGTAGCCATACTAATTTTACTTCCGCGCTTCTCCATTATACACGCGTGGAAGCAGGCACAAACGCACATATATACTCATCCCTAATATTGCATAACATACACATGCATATGCGATCAAACCATCACCACCAACACTCAAGAGAGAGAGAGAGAGAGAGAGAGAGAGAGAGAGAGAGAGAGAGAGAGAGAGAGAGAGAGAGAGAGAGAGAGAGAGAGAGAGAGAGAAAGAGAGAGAGAGAGAGAGAGAGAGAGAGAGAGAGTAAGAGAGAGAGAGAGAGAGAGAGAGAGAGAGAGAGAGAGAGAGAGAGAGAGAGAGAGAGAGAGAGAGAGAGAGTAAGAGAGAGAGAGAGTCAAACCAACAGACATTCTGACAGACATACAGGGAAAGGGAAACTACTGGAACAGGAAGTAGGAAGCGGAAGCTGTCCTTCATCCTTCAGCCGCCATCTTGAATGGAGGACACTCTTTGAACAGCGCCCTCTTTTGTCGTCAGTTAGCAGCACAAAGGGGAGACAAAAACACTCTGGGCCGTCACAAACGGTTAGGCCCTGCCAACCTCCGTAATGCCCTCCCTTAGCCTTGTCTGGGCAACACTTCCATCAACATTAGCGCCAGTATTGTCTTCTTCTTCTTCTTCTTCTTCTTCTTCTTCTTCTTCGTCTTCGTCTTGTTCTTCTTTTTCTTCTTTTTCTTTTTCTTCTTCTTCTTCTTCTTCTTCTTCTTCTTCTTATTATTATTATTATTATTATTATTATTATTATTATTATTATTATTTCTTCTTCTTCGTCTTCTTCTTCTTCTTCTTCTTCTTCTTCTTCTTCTTCTCCTTCTCCTTCTTCTTCTTCTTCTTCTTCTTCTTCTTTTTCTTCTTCTTCCTGGTCTTCCTCTTCCTGGTCTTCCTCTTCCTGGTCTTCCTCTTCCTGGTCTTCTTCTTCTTCTTCCTCTCTTCCTCTTTCTTCTTTTCCCCCGTTTTATTCTCTTCTTCGCTTCACTTCACTTTTCTTTTTACTTTGAACGACTACACATTTTTGTTCATCACACGACTGTTAGAAAATGTCATCATTATTTGATATATTGTACTTTGTTGTTGCAAAAAACAGAACAAAAAACCCATCTGCATATCAAACCGCAGTGTGCATATTAGAGCTGCGGATACAACTCGGCTTAATCCGACCAACAAAACAACACAGAACAGAACAGAACAGAAACAAAGGAAAAAGCACTCTCTGCGAATAACCAACCAAAGCGCATCTCTATATAATGATTTTGTAGAGCAAGCGATGCTTATTTTACACAAATAAAAGGTTAAACAGGTATCAGCCTACATTAAGACACATATGCATTTCACATTCAATGAGCAATACTTTAAAAAGTGGCAATGCTCGAGATATCCAACGTTTATGTAAAAGAAGGCAAAATCTTACAGCTAGTTGGGCGATTATTTTCAATGGAGCAGCGCGTTCGGTGTTCCACCATTGGACGAACAATAAACCAAGGTACGTCCATGTTGGAAATAAAGGTTCAGATGCAGATTGACACCCCCCCCCCCCCCCATCACCCCCCCCCCCCCACCCCCCCCCCCACCCCCCCCTCAGTGTCTCGGTTCTTTCCAGGTTTTCATTCTTGCCTTTCTTACTGCAGATTACTGCAGTATTCTATTGTTAACGTTAATTTCCATCCATTTAAGCAATAAAAATATGCATTCGCTAATCGTAGAATACAATACAAAGGCAAGACCAAGAAGAAAAAGACCAGAACTAACCAATAAACTGCAATGTTGATATGCATCAGCACCTTCGCCGAAATAAACCAAACAATACTTGTTAAAATAAATCATACCCATGGCGTGAAGACCTTCTATGAAGAAAATCAAGGCTAAAACAAGAATAATCAACGTTAAATAAAACAAAACTATCTTTGATTATTGCATGTGTCGGAGAAAGGCACGTGATGGGACACCGTTTTGAAAAAGAAAGAAAAAACGTTAAACCACGCATTGAGATTAAACCCAGACATTTGAAATTATTGAGTAGGATTTGTATACACTCTGTAACACTTGGGGATTGACACAATTGTACACTCTGTAACACTTGGGGATTGACACAATTGTACACTCTGTAACACTTGGGGATTGACACAATTGCAACAAAAAAAGTACACACGGTTAAGGACAAAGAACAATTCACCAACTGCAAAATTAGTTTTGTTTCTGAAGCATGAACCATACCTGAAGAGTTTCGGTACTTTGGAGCTTCCCAAGAGCTTCCAAAGTGGAAGCTCCATAGCTTTGATAACAGAAAGAGAGAAACACAGTAGAAAATATGTGACAATCCGTTCACCATAAACGAATGAATGAACATGACAATAGATAAAGAGAAAATGGAAAAGAAAGAAACCCAAAGAACAAACTACAGAAACGAAGACTTTAATAAAAGTTAAAAAGGAACAAAACAAAATAATATGATAAAAAAAAATCTAAAATGATGCAAATTTAAAATAAAAGGCATAACAAAATATACTTTTTTATGTCAATATATTGTTCTGAAAGTTTATTTCAAAGAATGTTTAAACAACAGGGATGAAAAGTGACTTACTTAACCTTACCAGTTGTAAACTTTCTTGCACCCTTTCCGCAAGAAAAACGAAAATAAGTTAACGCCAAAAAGTGAACTCTCTTACTTAGTAACACACTTCCAAAAAAGGCGCACCAGCCAAATAGACAGAGGTTTCACGGGAAGTGGGCGACAGCGCGCATGCGCACTTGAACTACATGGGCGTTCCTGTTCCTGTTCCGACGCCTTTCTGACAAGGCCCGGATTGAGTGACGGGTGTTGGACTGTTGCCTTGCGATGTGACCCCGTCGCTTTGGATCTCCGTCTCTGTAGCGTCCTTCTGTCCGTCTGTTTGTGACACAAAGACCTAACCCTAACTCAAACTCTAACCCTAATCTGAAACCCAATCCCTAGGGGCCTATCTCTAACCCAAAACTCAAATCCGACCCATAACTCTATGCCTATCCCGAGGGAACGCATCGAGACGAGAGTACAATGAGGGTGGCACATAGAGACGGGGGCATAATGAGGTGACACAATTGGTGACACGTAGAGACGGGGACACATTGAGATGGCGGCATAGAGAGACGGGGGCACAATGGGGGTGACACATAGAGACGGGAGCTTATAGACACGGAGACACACAGAAATGGAGACACAATGAGGGTGGCACATAGAGACGAGGACACATAGAGAATGAGGGGGGGGGGTCATAATGGAGGTGACACATAGAGACGAGAGCACACAGACACTGTGACACATAGAGACGTGACACATAGATACGGACACAACTGGAGAATGAAAATGAAAATCCGTTTAACGTCCTCCGGTCTGAACCAGACTCATATGGGACATTAGTAGATATAAAGATGGTGGGAACGATCCTGGAGGCAATGCCCGGAGGCAGTGCAACTCCAGGAAAGTCCTGATTTTGCAACGATACAGACGTATTTTTAATTGTACGAGTAACGTTGACTTCTTCAACACAACAAATGGAGACAACATTGGTGATACATACAGAGACGGGGACACAGAGAGATGGGGGCACATCGGCGTGACCACGTGCCGGCCATTGGCTCAGGCCGAGGCACCAGGCGCCCTATTAGGTGGCCGGGGGCCGGGTTTGTCGCGCTCCGCTGGTCAGGAAAATGGGGTCCGTGCGGGCTCCATGTGGGTCAGCCTACAGCGGGCAGTAAACGATGCCCCCGCTCTATCTCCCGGATGTAATGGGCGCACAGAGGGCCGGATTCGGAGCAGCTAATTTGGTCTACGAGAAAGAACTGCCGTCATAGAAAAACCTCCGCAAAGAGCCACGACACGGTTTGAATCTGCTGCTTAAAGCACAACTAAACACACGGGTTCTTGATAAATTAATAAAGATTAAACTAACGTATCTGAAAATTCAATGTACGTTGTTTGGTAAATTACCAAGTTTTCTACCACATTTTCAGTGAAACCTGTTCAAATCTTTGGCAAAAAATTGGCTATTTTCGAACCCACTTCCGGTTTGAATTTATAAAGAAAGTATTGCACTGTTACTCTTTAATAAATACTGAAAATATGAAAGTTTCGAGTTATTCAAGATTAAAGTTTGGCCCAAATTGGCCAGTTTTGATCATAATATTGCGGACACATTTTGATCAATCGATTTAATATTGGGAACATAGCATTAGAATCGCGTCCTGCCATTGTCCGGCAAATTTCAGCGAAATCGGATTTTAAAGAAATCCATAAATGGAAATCAGTGAAAGTGACAAAACCGAATTTACATGAATTTCAATAACTTCCAAACTATTTAACATATCATCACCAAACTTCCTTCTGAAGTGGGCCAACATAAGTGCTACAATATTCAACATTTCGGTTTTGGCTATTCCGTGAGCTAAATGAAAGCTGCACGTTCCTAGCTGGAGCACTTCCGGTTCGCTTTAGTGTTGGAAATTTATTTTTAAGTATAATTTTGTTTATACTGAAACAATGAAGGCATTCCGTTAAGCCGTTCTTGAGATATTCAAGATTGAAATTTTGCCGATTTTGCCGTTGTTTTGCGATATTTTGCCGAAAAATTGGCGAAATCGTTTAATACTGCAACTTTGGCAAGCCCTTAGTGCCTTGCCTTAGTGCCTTGCCTTAGTGCCTTGCCTTAGTGCCTTGCCTTAGTGCCTTGCCTTAGTGCCCCGCAACGTTCCTGGAAATGTCAGTCAAATCGAAGGAAAAAAGCAGAGAAAAAGAAGAAGATAAAAAATAAACCTCTTACAAATGCAATAGTATTCTACCTAAAGGGTAGAATCCTAATGATAGACTCAGAGGA
>CM065686.1:1399617-1404617 GCA_017654935.2 Phymorhynchus buccinoides
TTTGCCTAGTGGTGACAAGCATGAATTTAGTTTTGTTAGGATTTAGACTCATGTGGTTTAGTTCAGACCATTCTGTTAACTGATTGATACTTTCTTGCAATGCATGAACTATGTTTTCTACCTTTGGAGTTGCTTGTATGGAGAGTAGTATCATCCGCGAACATGTCACAGAGAGCTTGAAAATTGAGAGGCAAATCATTAATATAAATTGAAAAGAGGATCGGGCCAAGGATTGACCCTTGAGGAATTCCATATTTTAAAGGGAGGAGAGAGGATTTTTTACCATTAGTGAAAACAAGTTGGTATCTTTCATCTAAGAATGACGACATTAATTCTCTGGTATTACTAGAGAGGCCGTATAATGTTAGCTTTTTTAAGAGCAACACATGATCAATCACGTCAAAAGCTTTAGCAAAGTCTATAAAAAGGACACCAGTAATTAAGTTATTGTTTATATTGGATAGCCATTTATCGATTAAATTTGTAAGTGCAGAATGGCAGGAATGGTGTTTCCTAAAACCGGATTGATTAGGATGGAGCAAATTGAATCGCTCAAAATGAGCAAGGATGTGTTTTCTAAAGTGGTCTTCTAATGGTTTTGAGAGGGTAGATAGAAGAGAAATAGGTCGGTAGTTTGAAGGATTGTCTGGGTCACCTGATTTATAAATTGGTATTACTTTGGCTACTTTGAAAGCTTTGGGAATCTGATTCTTACTTAAGCAAAGATTATAGACATAAGTGAGGGTTTCGGAAATGATAGGGGCAGCAATTTTAAGAATTTTCCCATCGATTTCATCCAGACCACGGGAGCATGTTTGCTTTAAGTTGGAAAGAGCGGTGTAAACTTCATAAACTGACATTAATGGGATATTAAGTTCGGAAGTTATGTTTTTTGAGTCACAGAATTGTTTAAGGGGGTGTAAATCGTTTAAATGAGATTTATCATTGGGTACTGTTGACTGGGCAACTTCACTGAAATGTACATTGAGTTCTTCTGGAGATAGCTCTTTACTGACAGTTGATATATTGTTGACATGTTTGTTACTTAGTTGGTTAATACAATTCCAAATAGATTTGGTATTGGTATTCTCAGAAACAAGATTTTGAAAATACTCTTTTTTCGATGCACGTTTAAGATAGGTAACTTTATTTTTTTGTTTAGCAGTTTCTTCTTTATTACCTGTTGCTACACAAGAATCACGTAATTTCATTGCTTCCTCGACATCTTTAGAAAGCCATGGTAATTTGGGATTGTCGCGCACGCGTTTTGTTTTGAAAGGTGCATGTTTGTCATATATTGTTAAGAAACTATGGTACCACACTTCGAATGCTTCATCAGGATTTGTAAATTGATAAACCCAAGAAATACAGGAATTTGATAAATCGTGCAAAAACGTTTCTTCGTTAAAGTGAGAGAAATGTCTATATCGAATGTATTTATGACTGCTTTTAGGGATTTTTATTCCTTTTTTATTCCAAGTAAAACATACTGGATAGTGATCACTGCAACCATATACTGGTGAGCACACTTCAACTATATTATTTTTAGATGTTGTATAAATGTGGTCTAAAAGGGTTTTGCTTGTAGGGGTTACTCTTGTGGGTAGGTCAATTAATTGGTCAAAATTAAACGATTCATATGAACGGATCCAAGTCTTTGGACACTTTAGAAGATCGAGATTGAAGTCACCTAGGAGTATTATTTCATCAGTTAACATAGAAACGTCTTCCATTAAGAGAATAAAATTGTCAGTCCATTCAGCGTGTTCGGCTGGGTTACGATAAATGAAGGCTAATATGATTGGTTTGGATCTTTTGAAATTAACTTGTATAAAGATAGATTCAATATGGTGAGAATCACGTGGTATAACTCTTTTAAATTTAATGCTCTTTTGAACATATACAATTAGACCTGTTTCTTTAGAACAGAGAGCATCCTTTCGAACAATTTCATATCCTGGAATCGTAATTTCTGGATCAGACATATGATCGGTTAATCGGGATTCAGCAAATCCAAAAATGTGAAAATGGTTATCAGAATTCGTTAAAATATGTGAAACATCTGTAATTTTATTATACAAATGATTTATGTTCAAAAACCCGACTCTCAAGCCATCTTTTACTGGCCAGGTTCTTTGGGTATTGCACATGTTGAGAATTAAATGATAGTCTGAAAAGGTATTGATAAATAACTTGAGATAGGTTACTAGAAATACAGGTGTATACTAATACATGTAAAGGGTAATTAATTAGAAATAACAATAAAGCGCAAAAACAATAATGCTAATTATGAACACATACACATACAATCAAACAAATATTATATCAAAGAACAGAGAACAATACAAATAAAGTTCCCCCAAACAGAATTCGCAAGAAAATCCCTTGAACAGTTTCCAGATTGTCACAATATAGCAAATCAAATGTCTTTCTATCTAAATAAGTCCCTGTCCAAGTCCTGACCAGACCCAAAACACCAGAGTTAAACTGTGTTCATAATGCACGCACAAACACATCACAAATGTTCGAAATTACATATGCTCATAATGGCCAATGACAACAAAATTATGATATCCCATACCAAAACAAAGTATAGGGCAAAGAACGAATGGGGTGGTTACTGACGATAGTGGGCTAGCTGTGTTGCCAGGTTAATCAACTGCTGGGCACACTGCCCAACAGTTGAAGGCCAATTCCCACCATCAGGGGGAGGGCCTTGGAATTCAGGCAAACCATTGGGAGGTTCAGGTGCCTGGAATGCTCTTTGGGATACCCTTCTGTCATAATCATAGGGAGGGTATGGATGGGAGTTAACATAACTTGGGTGGGCCTGAGGGACACCCATAGATGAATGGTTTAAAATAGGAAGTGATTTAGGATTGTATTGGAAATGTTGGTAGGGATTCAAATCATATCCTGGGGGCTTCATCTGGGGAGGGTAGGCCGACATTCCAGGCCTGTTCATGTTCCCCATCTGCTGTGCAAATGGTGGACCCTGAGGGGGATGACTCTGCGGATGATGACTTTGAGACGACTGTGCTGAGTCAGCCACAATCTGTTGGTCATTTTGGTTGGGGAGTCGGGGAAAATGCAAGGAGGATAGCATTGGGGGAACACGAGGTTCCTCTGGGAATAGGGGCCGAGAGATACCTGAAGCAGTGTTTCTCTGCTGACCTCTGTCCCCATTTTTGGGGTCAACTGAGGGAGGATACTCACTGCTGTGGGACTGTTCATAAAAACGACCTGCATTGTTTGGAGGGTCAAAGTGACCAGGGGGGCCAAATCGTTTGTTCTGAGGGAGAACTTTCTTGAAGTTCATTGCCAAACTGGCGGTTCCTCTCAAACTGGGGTGGGTGGCATCCTTGTAATTTGCCTTACGGGGGAACCCACGGGGGGTGAGGAAGGCACTCTCATGGTCAAGCATGTCGACTTTCATGTCGGTGCATGCTGTGTACAGATGTTTGTTTGATGGCGCTATTGCATTGTTCAAGGGATGACTTCCACGTGCAGGGATAATTGCGCTAAGGGTTACATAGGCAGATGGGAAACATTTCATACACACATCAATCAAATCACGCCACATCTGGACCAAAATTGGTCCCCCCGGACAATCATTCACACCCACATGCAGGATGATGGTCTTGACATGCTCATGTTTCTCTAATTCGTGCATCCATGGAATAACATCAACAATACTCAATCCAGGTACACAAATTTTGAACAATGGGTCATTGTACGTTTGGAGTTTTCTTGCATTTATGTAGCGTATGACTGAATCGCCTACAATTAATGAAGAGGTTCTAGATGGAATGATGATTTCACTTAGGACTTGTTTGGGGGGTTTCTTCTCATCAACAGGGCTTTCTTTGGAATTTTGATGCTGGGAGGAAGTGTCTGTTGCTTCCTTAACGTTAGGGGAGTGTGATCGACCATGGGTAACGTCTTCCACTTGTTGTTCCTGGTCACAGGCGGTCAGGGCATCAAACCTGTTCTGAACAGACACACTAAATACCTCTAGTGAATGAGTGGAGGATGGGGAGGATCTAGATGCAATGTTCTGACCACTCTGGCCGACAGCCTTGCTGTTGGAGGCAGGGTCAATGGGCACCTTGACATTCTCTTGGGGTGGGGGACTGTTAGACTCAATAACCTCCTTCACAAAGGTTGTGTTATCAGATGCACTTCCTTGGTCTTTGGAATGCAAAACGGATAGACAGGGAGAAGGGCCCTGGGGGCCAATCACTTTAGTTTCCACTTCATCTTCAGTCTGTCTGGAGCTATTGGCAGTTGTGTGGAAATGTGTCTTGATTTGTTTTATTTCTGACTGTATTGAACCAAGGCGACTTTTCAGGGACTGGTTATCTTTTGTCAGATTTTCCACTGTTACAACCAGATCTGAGATGGTTGATTTTAGATCATCAATGGTTGATTGCAGGGAATCAACCTTTCGATCAACATGAAGCTTCAAGTCTTTCTTTATAGAACATTTAAGATCTTCTATCTTTGTGTTCATGTCGTCATTGTACTCTACCTGGTTACTGAGTATTAAATCCAAGTAGTTTTCTATGTTGGCTGACTTTTCTGACAGGGCAGTTTGCATGTGTAACGCAGGACATAATATTCTTCTGCGGTACCGTTTTGAATGTTTGGACAGTTTCGGAGTATGCTTTGCTTCTGTCTGGGGAGGAGTTTTACATGCACTAGCATTGTCAGATTCGTCATGTGTTTGCACATGGGTTTGTTGTGCATGCTCGTCTGTGTCTTTGCCAATCTGCGGTGTGCTTGCATTTGTTGGTGGAACACACTCATGCAAAGAAGGAGAGACAGAGAGATCACTGAGTGAGCTATGTAACACACTGTCATCTTCTTGGGGTGAGTGCTGGGGAGGGGGGATTTCATTTTTAGCATAAGCACGGACAATCAAATCAACGTGTTCACATTCGGACAAGAAAGTAAGGGGCAATGCTATGACTGAAGACTTCAGTGCTTGCAAGTCACCA
>CM065686.1:1419617-1429617 GCA_017654935.2 Phymorhynchus buccinoides
ATCAACGTGCATTCCAACGTTAATGTCGCGTGTGTGTTGCAATGATTATGTAACAGTAACAGACACTATGAACCCTGACAACCTCATCGTTAGCACGCAATGCCAAATGACAACCGATACGAAACACGACGGCATAAACCAACCCGACGCACACACTGACCTTGTTGTGTCGTTCGCCATATGTCTTCAATATTTCACACACTGACCTTGTTGTGTCGTTCGCCATATGTCTTCAATATTTCACACACTGACCTTGTTCTGTCGTTCGCCATATGTCTTCAATATTTCACACACTGACATTATTGTTGTGTCGTTCGCCATAATGTCTTCAATATTTCACACACTGACCTTATTGTTGTGTCGTTCGCCATATGTCTTCAATATTTCACACACTGACCTTATTGTTGTGTCGTTCGCCATATGTCTTCAATATTTCACACACTGACCTTGTTGTTGTGTCGTTCGCCATATGTCTTCAATATTTCACACACTGACATTATTGTTGTGCCGTTCGCCATATGTCTTCAATATTTCACACACTGATATTATTGTTGTGCCGTTCGCCATATGTCTTCAATATTTCACACACTGACATTATTGTTGTGTCGTTCGCCATAATGTCTTCAATATTTCACACACTGACCTTATTGTTGTGCCGTTCGCCATATGTCTTCAATATTTCACACACTGACCTTATTGTTGTGTCGTTCGCCATATGTCTTCAATATTTCACACACTGACCTCATTGTTGTGTCGTTCGCCATATGTCTTCAATATTTCACACACTGACATTATTGTTGTGTCGTTCGCCATATGTCTTCAATATTTCACACACTGACCTTGTTGTGTCGTTCGCCATATGTCTTCAATATTTCACACACTGACATTATTGTTGTGTCGTTCGCTATATGTCTTCAATATTTCACACACTGACATTATTGTTGTGTCGTTCGCTATATGTCTTCAATATTTCACACACTGACATTATTGTTGTGTCGTTCGCCATATTTCTTCAATATTTATCCGCAGCGGAATTCCAAAGGAAAGGCGTACTTGAAATGCTCAGCCACACTGTTCTTCCCATTACGGGTGGTGACAGCCGAGGGGCAGCCAGAGTCACGACCTGAACCCGTGACAATGTAGGGTGCATGAGTGGCAATATTAGCATTTCTTCCTAAACGGGTGGTGACAGCCGAGGGGCACCCAGAGTCACGACCTGAACCCGTGACAATGTAGGGTGCATGAGTGGCAATATTAGCATTTCTTCCTATTACGGGTGGTGACAGCCGAGGGGCACACAGAGTCACGACCTGAACCCGTGACAATGTAGGGTGCATGAGTGGCAATATTAGCATTTCTTCCTATTACGGGTGGTGACAGCCGAGGGGCACACAGAGTCACGACCTGAACCCGTGACAATGCAGGGTGCATGAGTGGCAACTTTAGCATTTCTTCCTATTACGGGTGGTGACAGCCGAGGGGCAGCCAGAGTCACGACCTGAACCCGTGACAATGCAGGGTGCATCAGTGGCAACTTTAGCATTTCTTCCTATTACGGGTGGTGACAGCGAGGGGCACAGAGAGTCACGACCTGAACCCGTGACAATGCAGGGTGCATGAGTGGCAACTTTAGCATTTCTTCCTATTACGGGTGGTGACAGCCGAGGGGCACACAGAGTCACGACCTGAACCCGTGACAATGCAGGGTGCATGAGTGGCAATATTAGCATTTCTTCCTATTACGGGTGGTGACAGCCGAGGGGCACACAGAGTCACGACCTGAACCCGTGACAATGCAGGGTGCATGAGTGGCAACTTTAGCATTTCTTCCTATTACGGGTGGTGACAGCCGAGGGGCACCCAGAGTCACGACCTGAACCCGTGACAATGTAGGGTGCATGAGTGGCAATATTAGCATTTCTTCCTATTACGGGTGGTGACAGCGAGGGGCACACAGAGTCACGACCTGAACCCGTGACAATGCAGGGTGCATGAGTGGCAACTTTAGCATTTCTTCCTATTACGGGTGGTGACAGCGAGGGGCACAGAGAGTCACGACCTAAACCCGTGACAATGCAGGGTGCATGAGTGGCAACTTTAGCAATTCTTCCTATTACGGGTGGTGACAGCGAGGGGCACACAGAGTCACGACCTGAACCCGTGACAATGCAGGGTGCATGAGTGGCAACTTTAGCATTTCTTCCTATTACGGGTGGTGACAGCCGAGGGGCACACAGAGTCACGACCTGGATGCAGCCTGAACCCTTCACAATGTAGGTGGCCTCTGTCTCGTCTATCAACTCTCTGTCTCTGTTTCAGTCGTCTGTGTTTGTCTCTGACCGAGTGTCTGTCTAGCTGTCTCTCTCTCTTCTGTGTAGGGTGTCGTTTTGTGTTGAGGGGAAGAAATGTATTAATATTGCCGATGTTTTTTTCTCACTTTGCACTAGGCCTTACGGTCTGAGCGTGAAATCTTTCGGATGGGACGATAAACCGAGGTCCCGTGTGCCCATGCACTTAGCACAGGTTAATCCCAGTGGCAACGAAAAAGTTGTCATTTGGTCAAACTTTACCCCACCCCACCCTCCTTTCCTTCCTCATCAGTCACAAAAATCGCAAAAAAAGAAGAAGAAACAGGGTGGCGCGCCTCTGGTTGCGACGCTCTCTCCAGGTGGGAGCAACCCGAATTTCATAGAGACGCCTCTGTGACTATAAAGTACCAAATACCTAAATACCAATTAACCCTTTCACCGCCAGCCATATTTCAGCCAAAAATGTCCATTAATCTTACCTGGGTAGAGAACAAAATCCATCTGCAGTATTGGGGATTCTTCTGTGACAGATATACAATAAGGTCTATCCTTACTTCCCAAAACTAAGGCAACAGGGTCTTTGGATAATAGACCCCAATTGGACGCCTTTTAGTGACATATGTGCTAAACCACTGTGGTGCTAAAATGCGACTTTGGCGGTAAAAGGGTTAAAGAAATGCACTCATCTCTCTCTCTCTCTCTCTCTCTCTCTCTCTCTCTCTCTCTCTCTCTCTCTCTCTCTCTCTCTCTCTCTCTCTCTCTCTCTCTCTCTCTCTCTCTCTCTCTCTCTCTCTCTCTCTCTCTCTCTCTCTCTCTCTCTCTCTCTCTCTCTCTCTCTCTCTCTCTCTCTCTCTCTCTCTCTCTCTCTCTCTCTCTCTCTCTCTCTCTCTCTCTCTCTCTCTCTCTCTCTCATGTATGTTTCCTTTATACATGCTTCATCATGTCTCTGTGTGTATGTGCATGTGTGCTTGCGTGCATGCATGCGCGCGCAAGTGTGTGAGTATGGTTGCATGCATGCATGGACGCGCGAGTATAACAAAATATGCATGTGTGCATGCAAGTTTCATAAACCCATATTTCAGCCTATTTTTGTTTCATAATATCACCTGTTTCACCTTTGTGTTCAGCTCTGTGTGTGTAACAGTATACCTTGCCATGTTTTGTTCTGTGTTAGTATATATATATTCTTTCTCTGAAGGCCATGTGTGGTTCTTTGTTAGCATGTGTTAGAGTTCATGGAGAATGTTCTGAGTTTGTTGAATGCCCAGTAGGTGTGCGCCAGGGATGTGTAATGAACCCAACATTGTTTTCTGTTTTCATTAATCAAATTGCTAATCACATGTCTGTGTCAGGCAAACATGGTGTTCAGTAGGTGTGCGCCAGGGACGTGTAATGAGCCCAACATTGTTTTCTGTCTTCATTAATCAAACTGCTAATCACATGTCTGTGTCAGGCAAACATGGTGTTCAGTAGGTGTGCGCCAGGGACGTGTAATGAGCCCAACATTGTTTTATGTCTTCATTAATCAAATTGCTAATCATATGTCTGTGTCAGGCAAACATGGTGTTCAGTAGGTGTGCGCCAGGGATGTGCAGTGAGCCCAACATTGTTTTCTGTCTTCATTAATCAAATTGCTAATCACATGTCTGTGTCAGGCAAACATGGTGTTCAGTAGGTGTGCGCCAGGGATGTGCAATGAGACCAACATTGTTTTCTGTCTTCATTAATCAAATTGCTAATCACATGTCTGTGTCAGGCAAACAGGGTGTTCAGTTATTACCCGGTTTAATGGAACTGTTCATTCTGCTTTTTTGAAGACGACATAGCTTTATTATCATACACTCCTTCAGGACTCCAAAATCAGCTTAATATTCTAAAAAGATGCAGTGATGAAATGAAAGTAAAAGTTAATCTTCAGAAACAAAAATAATGGTCTTTCAAAAAGGTGTGGATATTTAAGGAAAATCTAAATTTTATTTTCCCACACTGAAGAAATGGTGGTAGTGGATGATTACGGCTATTTAGGGCACACGTTTACATCTAACATTAGTCTCCCAAAAGGGACTGCTAATTTTGTAATGAAAGGCAACAAAGCAGCAATGAGTCTTATTAGGGCATTTCAAAAGTTTAAAGAAATGTTTTACGCAACTTGCTTTTCAAAATATTTGATGTGAACATCCAACCAATCCTGTTTTAATTATGCATCTGGAGTTTGGGGTTCTCAAAGGTGATCTAATATTGAAAAGGTTAATTTTTGAAAGATTTGTGGGTACACCAACTAAGACTCCTATCAATATGGCATATGGAGATTTGAGCAGATTTCCAATATTTATTAATTCTTATGTTAATGCATTGAGATATTGGTTTCAATTATTACAAATGGATCAACACCGTTAACCTTTTTTGGCATATTAAATGCTTCTTGATTTAGACAATAATGGAAAGTTATGCTGGGCCTCTAAAATTAGAGAAATGCGTTGTGAAAGTGGCTTCAACTTGATTTGGCTTCAACAGGGTGTTGGTAATGTGAAAGGATTTCTTTACATCTTTAGACAAAGGTTGATAGATATGTTTATTCAAGAATGGTCAGGTAGTATAAGAGACAGGGACAGGTATTTGTGCTTGTATTCTTCGTTTCTCGTTTGTGTTACAGATAATCTAAAACAATATTTGAAAAGAAAATGTACCTATGCCAGGCTGAAACCTATTCATTCAGAGTGGCACTGTCTCAAATACGATTTGGTGTGCTACCAATAAATAATAACGCGTTCAGATATAGTGAGAAAGATATGTAAAAACGGTGCCCCTTTTGTCAAACTGAATGTGAGAATGAAGAGCGCTTTCTATTTAGTTGTAGGCCTAATATTTATTCAAATATGCGTTTGAAATTCCTTCAAACGTTTGCACGTTTACGTTTGAATACCTTGTTGAAGTCAGACAATCACAATATGAATTCTCAGTTGTCTAAGTTCATTTTCTATGCCATGAAATGAAGGACTGCATATTTACAGTCAGCACTGTTAATGAAAGGAAGTGTTTATAACATGTACGTATATTGTTTATGGTAAACATGATACATTTGAATTAATCCCATGAATCATTATTCTATTTATCATTTCCCCATTCCCTGATTTGAATTGTAGTCTGTGGCCAATGTTCAATTAAAGCATTTCGTTCGTTTGTGCGTGCGTTCGTTCTCTCTCTCTCTCTCTCTCTCTCTCTCTCTCTCTCTCTCTCTCTCTCTCTCTCTCTCTCTCTCTCTCTCTCTCTCTCTCTCTCTCTCTCTCTCTCTCTCTCTCTCTCTCTCTCTCTCTCTCTCTCTCTCTCTCTCTCTCTCTCTCTCTCTCTCTCTCTCTCTCTCTCTCCAGCAAGTTGTACACGCATATTCTAAACTCCCGCCTAACAAAATGGACTGAACGCAATAACATAATACTTGAGTGCCAAGCCGGGTTCCGCAAAGACTATAGAACAACTGATCATATATTTACTTTGTTTGCCATTGCTCAGCGATACCTTGCACAAAAGAAAAAGTTGTATGTATCCTTCGTTGATTTTCAAAAAGCCTTTGACACGGTGAAAAGAGGTGTATTATGGAATATTATGATAAAAATAGGTGTCAAGGGGAAAATGCTTGAGGCTTTGAAAGCAATGTACAATTCTGTCCAGTGTTGTATTCGTTCCTCATCAGGCTTTAGTGAGTATTTTGAGTGTCTCCAAGGCTTGAAGCAAGGTTGTTTAGCCTCACCTATACTATTCTCATTTCTAATAAACGAGTTAGCTATCTATATAATTGAAAAGGGCACCCATGGAATTCAGCTTAATCCAGATGCTGTCGAGCTATTTCTATTAATGTTTGCAGATGATATTGTTCTTCTCTCCTTTTCACCTGTAGGCTTACAACACCAACTTAACAACTTGTACGATATCGCCAGCAAGTTTGGATTAACAGTAAATTTAGATAAATCAAAAGTAATTGTTTTCCGAAATGGTGGCCATCTTTCAAAAAATGAACAATGGCATTTGGGCGAACACAAAATGGAAGTTGTGAACTCTTATAAATATTTGGGTCTAGAATTTACTACTCGCCTAAGCTTAAATATTGCCACTGAAAATGTAACTACAAAAGCTAAAAGATGTGTCATAGAAATCTCAAGAACGATGTGGAAGCTTGGATGTTCCTCGCCTAAGATATTTTTCAAACTGTTTGATACTAGAGTTGTACCCATGTTGTTGTATGCTGCCGAAATTTGGGGTATTTTAGAATTTAATCAAATTGAAAAAGTCCATCTCTTTGCGTGCAAACGTTTTCTCAATGTAAGTTTACATACACCAAATTTATGCGTTTATGGAGAGCTAAGCCGTTATCCTCTGCTTATTCTTGCCAAAGTTAGATGTATTGCTTTCTGGCTACGGTTATGTGCTCTACCAACTGACAGATTTGCTAGCATGGCATACCACATGCTAAAATCGCTTGACGAGCGAGAGAAAACTACATGGGTTACACATATAAGAAATCTTCTATGTACATCGGGTTTTGCTTATGTATGGTTTTCTCAAGGAGTAGGCAACCCTAAAGCTTTCTTAAGTGAATTCAAACAAAGACAAATAGACTGCTTTTTACAACAATGGTCAGAAAAAATTGAATCAAGACCACGCTACGATCTTTACTGCTCCTTTAAAAGTGCTTTTGGGCCAGAAAAATATTTTGATGTGATAATCTCTAGGTACATCCGAAATATGTTTATACGATTTAGGCTAGGAGTCACTGAATTAAAATGTAACAGATTTAGATATACTTCTGATGTTCGTTCGTTGTTGTGCCCTTTATGTTCCTATTCACCAGAAGACGAAATACACTTCCTTTTTTATTGTCCAGCTTATAACAATCTCAGGCATAAGTTTCTTACTAAAGTGAATCTAGAGCTCTTCAAGTTCCAAAAGCTATCCATCCTTAAAACTGAAAGTGACGAAGCGATTATCCAGCTTGCAAAGTTTATCTGTTATGCATTTAAACATCGGAGAACACTGATCAGTGCCTGATTGGTAAATTCCTTGGAAAGTACTTTTTACTTTTTTTGAACTGTCTATTCATAATTAATAGGCCACATACCTTTCTTTTCTACCTGTATAATGTAGTATCAAAGTCATTTGACGACATTATGTACATACCTATGTATTTTTTTCCCTTGCATTATTCTTTTTGTTATTTTTTCCCTTTTCAAATGTAAATTCGTACTTCTGTTAGTACGCTTGAATTGCGTCCCCTTAAACTGAATAGTTAAGTAGATGAGCCATTTGGATTTGTTTGTACATAATACTGTTTTCTGAACTCTGTATGTTTATGGGCTTCACAGGCCTAAACATTAAACCATTTTGAGTTTGAGTTGAGTTTGAGTCTCTCTCTCTCTCTCTCTCTCTCTCTCTCTCTCTCTCTCTCTCTCTCTCTCTCTCTCTCTCTCTCTCTCTCTCTCTCTCTCTCTCTCTCTCTCTCTCTCTCTCTCTCTCTCTCTCTCTCTCTCTCTCTCTCTCTCTCTCTCTCTCTCAGTGAACTCGAAAGGGAAGAGCACTTCTTTTATTCATTTCAGTTACGAACGCAGGTTTCCAATCTATGTGGGTTCACTTTGCAACCACAGTTCAGCAGCACCTTACCACCTGTACCAATCAGTTTAGTTTGCTTTAGCTACTTTTGAGGATATTATCTTTAAACAAACACAAACACTTGCTATCATTGATAGATCAGCTAGAACTGTAGCTTGGCATAGTCATGATTGTGATAGATTAAAACTAAACAATATTCACTTTAATCCACAAGTGGATAGAGAAAGGTAACACATTTACTAGACTTCAATGTTGTCATGAAAACAAACAGCATGATTTGAAAATGTCATTGGTGACCCGGCGCCACTAAAGGGACATTAAGTCGCTGGGCTAGTTTCTCCCTGATGTATGTGACCCAGCGCCACTAAAGGGACATTAAGTCGATGGGCTAGTTTCTCCCTGATGTATGTGACCCAGCACCACTACAGGGACATTAAGTCGCTGGGCTAGTTTCTCACAAAAGGCTTGCAAAGTTAAACATCTCATTTTGTGTGAATTTTGAGTTAGCGGTATTTGCGTGCTCTCTAACATCCTATCTTTCATAAAATAAAGGTTGATCTTTAATAAGGTCTCGACATATTCAAACAAGTGCTTTAAAATTAGTAGGTTGATGCATTTGTCTTAGGATAGGCTAGACTTTAGACTGTGATTTCTCAAAATGGCTGACGGTCACCTTACCAACCTTAAATGCTCATAACTCTGCAACAAGAAAGGACACAATAACGGTTTGTACATCATTAGAAAGAGAATGGCCTGAAATTTCCAACTGTACCATTTCATCAGAATTGTCATTTTGACACTTAATGTCCCTTTCGTGGTGCTGGGTCACATTTATGAATTCCATGCATCGAACAATACGTAATACGTTAACACATTAATGACCGAATAATCATAGAAAAGACCTACGTTCGCTTAAACCATCAGTGACAGGACACGCTTTAAAAAATATTTATAGAAGCTTACATTAGTTTGCACAAGCAATTGATGGTGTCTATTCAAACATAATTCCCAAGGTATAACTACATCATTTCACAAACATCTCAACATTATTTTGCTTTAACTTAACAATGACTTCATTACTCTCTTTTTTTAATCCAAAAGATTGCTCTAAGCATTGAGAAATGCATTGCTTCTACAACCAGCAAAGAATCATTTGAATCTTTAATTCATATTCATCGCTATACTTATAACATACTGAGAATGAGGTACTTCATTTGACCCATTGAAATATGTAGTATGCTCCAAAATTACACACAAACCGCTAACAGCTACCATAAGAGCAGTACACCAGATAACCTAGTAGGGAAGGGACAGGGGAGGGACAGGGGAGAACAGGGGAGGGTGGAGGGAGTAAAGAAAGAGTGAGAGGGAGGGTGAAGGCTGGCAACAGACAGTCAGTTTGTGGTGAGACGAACAACAGCACAAGCTGGGATCAGGCACGGGACAATGATGGCGGATTGCAGAGGGGCGTCACAGGTCACGTGACAACATGGTGGGAATGTAAGGTGCTACGTCACTTCCTGTCCAACATGGCGGCCTCCCTTGGTTCACTCACGCTCCTCGGAAACTTCTGCCCCGCCCCCTCATGGCCTGCACACAGCAGACAACAGGACATATGTATGCTTACATCTACACTCCATTCATACAACATCCCCCTCATGGCCTGCACACAGCAGACAACAGGACATATGTATGCTTGCATCTACACTCCATTCATACAACATCCCCCTCATGGCCTGCACACAGCACACAGCAGGACAGATGTATGCTTACATCTACACTCCATTCATACAACATCCCCCTCATGGCTTGCACACAGCACACAGCAGGACAGATGTATGCTTACATCTACACTCCATTCATACAACATCCCCCTCATGGCCTGCACACAGCACACAACAGGACAGATGTATGCTTACAACATCTACACTCCATTCATACAACATCCCCCTCATGGCCTGCACACAGCACACAGCAGGACAGATGTATGCTTACAACATCTACACTCCATTCATACAACATCCCCCTCATGGCCTGCACACAGCACACAACAGGACAGATGTATGCTTACAACATCTACACTCCATTCATAC
>CM065686.1:1434617-1442117 GCA_017654935.2 Phymorhynchus buccinoides
CAGTCCGCACTGTGCCCAGCCTCCTAAACTGTGTGCAGAGCAGCAGCGTTGTCCACGTTCTCCACTGTCACACTGTGCCCAGCCTCCTGAACTGTCTGCAGGGTAGCAGCGTTGTCCTCGTTCTCCACTGTCACACTGTGCCCAGCCTCCTGAACTGTGTGCAGGGCAGCAGCGTTGTCCTCGTTCTCCACTGTCACACTGTGCCCAGTCTCCTGAACTGTGTGCAGGGCAGCAGCGTTGTCCTCGTTCTCCACTGTCACACTGTGCCCAGCCTCCTGAACTGTGTGCAGGGCAGCGGCGTTGTCCTCGTTCTCCACTGTCACACTGTGCCCAGCCTCCTGAACTGTGTGCAGAGCAGCAGCGTTGTCATCGTTCTCCACTGTCACACTGTGCCCAGCCTCCTGAACTGTGTGCAGGGCAGCAGCGTTGTCCTCGTTCTCCACTGTCACACTGTGCCCAGCCTCCTGAACTGTGTGCAGAGCAGCAGCGTTGTCATCGTTCTCCACTGTCACACTGTGCCAAGCCTCCTGAACTGTGTGCAGAGCAACAGCGTTGTCATCGTTCTCCACTGTCACACTGTGCCCAGCCTCCTGAACTGTGTGCAGAGCAGCAGCGTTGTCCACGTTCTCCACTGTCACACTGTACCCAGCCTCCTGAACTGTGTGCAGAGCAGCAGCGTTGTCCTCGTTCTCCACTGTCACACTGTGCCCAGTCTCCTGAACTGTGTGCAGGGCAGCAGCGTTGTCCACCTTTTCCACAGTCAGACTGCACTCAGACACTAACACAGACTCGATAGCATCACTGTAATGCTCTTGCTCGAAGCATGTGCCTGTGTCTGTGTCGAGCGCAACAAGGTTGGTTGACACACTTCGTGAAACACGCGCACCTTCTTGTCGTGGCGTGTAGTATGGCTGCGCAGCTTTGTCTGTGCACTGCGACGACAGTGATGGAGGTGTGTTTTGAAATAAACTGGTCTTTCTTTGGAAAAATCACTTGCCTTTGGTTGATTTTCTTCTTCTTGTGTCGCACTTCTTCTTTCTCCTCGTCTTTCTTCCGCTCTCCTCCTATCTCTCCCGATCTGACTAGGTGGTTTATGTCCATACTGTTTGTTGACACCTCTTTGCTGACTCGCCATGTTGCCTTCTTCATTGGCACCCAGTCGAGGAACTACGACCGTGTTGGATCCTACCTCACCACTTATCTTCCATGAAGTGATGTGGCTGTGTTGGATCCTACCTCACCGCTTATCTTCCATGAAGTGATGTGGTTGTGTTGGATCCTACCTCACCGCTTATCTTCCATGAAGTGATGTGGTTGTGTTGGATCCTACCTCACCGCTTATCTTCCATGAAGTGATGTGGCTGTGTTGGATCCTACCTCACCGTTTATCTTCCATGAAGTGATGTGGCTGTGTTGGATCCTACCTCACCATTTATCTTCCATGAAGTGACGTGGCTGTGTTGAATCACCGCTTATCTTCCATGAAGTGATGTGGCTGTGTTGGATCACCGCTTATCTTCCATGAAGTGATGTGGCTGTGTTGGATCCTACCTCACCGCTTATCTTTCATGACGTGATGTGGCTGTGTTGGATCCTACCTCACCGCTTATCTTCCATGACGTGATGTGGCTGTGTTGGATCCTACCTCACCGCTTATCTTCCATGAAGTGATGTGGCTGTGTTGGATCACCGCTTATCTTCCATGAAGTGATGTGGCTGTGTTGGATCCTACCTCACCGCTTATCTTTCATGACGTGATGTGGCTGTGTTGGATCCTACCTCACCGCTTATCCTCCATGAAGTGATGTGGCTGTGTTGGATCACCGCTTATCTTTCATGAAGTGATGTGGCTGTGTTGGATCCTACCTCACCGCTTATCCTCCATGAAGTGATGTGGCTGTGTTGGATCCTACCTCACCGCTTATCTTCCATGAAGTGATGTGGCTGTGTTGGATCCTACCTCACCGCTTATCCTCCATGAAGTGATGTGGCTGTGTTGGATCCTACCTCACCGTTTATCTTCCATGAAGTGATGTGGCTGTGTTGGATCCTACCTCACCGCTTATCGTTCATGACGTGATGTGGCTGTGTTGGATCCTACCTCACCGCTTATCGTTCATGACGTGATGTGGCTGTGTTGGATCCTACCTCACCGCTTATCGTTCATGACGTGATGTGGCTGTGTTGGAGCAGGGACTGGAGGGAACATTCCAAAGTTGTTGGTAAACCAACAATGGTCATTGTGCTAATAACGTGGTACTTTACACCAAAATGTCGCACAGCTTATATCTTCCTGCTCACACAACACGGGAGGTCACTCGCGCGAGTCAGAGAGAGAGAGAGAGAGAGAGAGAGAGAGAGAGAGAGAGAGAGAGAGAGAGAGAGAGATAGAGAGAGAGAGAGAGAGAGAGAGAGAGAGAGAGAGAGAGAGAGAGAGAGAGAGAGAGAGAGAGGGGGGGGGAGATGATCAGAAGGTGTAGATGGGGTGTCAGACGATCGTAAACATGTAAACATGTAAACATGCACGCTGGTGATAATGACAGAAGGACTGGGGAGGTACACGTCTCCCTCTCTCTCTCTCTCTCTCTCTCTCTCTCTCTCTCTCTCTCTCTCTCTCTCTCTCTCTCTCTCTCTCTCTCTCTCTCTCTCTCTCTCTCTCTCTCTCTCTCTCTCTCTCTCTCTCTCTCTCTCTCTCTCTCTCTCTCTCTCTCTCTCTCTCTCTCTCTCTCTCTCTCTCTCTCTCTCTCTCTCTCTCTCTCTCTCTCTCTCTGTCTCTCTCTCTCTCTCTCTCTCTCTCTCTCTCTCTCTCTCTCTCTCTCTCTCTCTCTCTCTCTCTCTCTCTCTCTCTCTCTCTCTCTCTCTCTCTCTCTCTCTCTCTCTCTCTCTCTCTCTCTCTCTCTCTCTCTCTCTCTCCTCTCTCTCTCTCTCTCTCTCTCTCTCTCTCTCTCTCTCTCTCTCTCTCTCTCTCTCTCTCTCTCTCTCTCTCTCTCTCTCTCTCTCTCTCTCTCTCTCTCTCTCTCTGTCTCTCTCTCTCTCTCACTCTGTACACACACAACGAAATCTGAGCGCACAATATGGATTATTGTTTAACCTGTCAAGTGTCTTTGAAACAGCAATGACCCATACACTAAACTATTGTGCAACACTGTCTGTCTCTCTTGTCTCGTCATCGCTCTTACATGTACAAGTCTCTCTTTGTCTCTCTATGTCTGTCTCTTTCTGTCTCTGTCTCTGCCTATCTCTGTGTATCTGTCTGTCTCTCTGTCTCTGTTTCTCTGTCTGTCTGTCTGTCTGTCTCTCTCTCTCTGTCTGTCTCTCTATCTCTCTCTGCTTATCTCTATTCGTGCAGATATCGTGTGTGCGTGCGTGCGTGCATATATCTGTGTCTGGGCATGTGAACATGTGTGTGTCTATCATCAATTCTTCTTTAGTTTCAGGTGTGTTTCCGTCTGCTTTCAAAACCGTTCTTGTCAGGCCCCTTCTCAAGAAGAACAATCTGGATCCTAATAATCTGAAAACTACAGACCTGTATCTAACCTCCCTTTTCTCTCCAAACTCCTTGAGAAGACTGTCCTGAAACAACTTAACGATCATCTATCCTCAAACAATCTTCATCATCCTTATCAGTCTGCCTATAGAACCAACCACAGTACAGAAACAGCCCTTGTTCAAATCGTCAATGACCTCTTACTTGCTTCTGATGCTGGTCAAATATCTCTTTTAACACTTCTTGATCTCTCTGCTGCCTTCGATACAATAGACCACTCCATTCTTCTGTCTCGTCTTGAACATACTTTTGGAATTAAGGGCCCTGCTCTTTCATGGTTTTCCTCTTACCTTTCTGATCGTTTTCAATCAGTTCTGGTCAATGGTCGTCAGTCTGAACAGGTTAAGCTTTCTTGTGGAATCCCCCAGGGGTCTGTGCTTGGTCCTGTCTTGTTTACGTTGTATACGTCACCTCTTGCCAATGTCATCGACCAGCACAACATAAAACATCACTTCTATGCAGATGACTCACAACTCCAAAACAGTACAACCCCTGAAGATCTAGATTCCATTCTTACAGAAAGTAACAACTGCTATATTGATATTCAAAATTGGATGGTTCAAAATAAACTTCAATTAAATGGTGAAAAAACCGAAGCAATGCTTGTAGGAACGAAGAAAAAAACTAGCCTCTGTTTCCATAGAGTCAATCCAACTGGGTAACAATATCATTCCCCTCTCAGACTCTGTCAAAAACTTAGGTGTCACTTTGGACAATACCCTTTCCATGCAGACTTTCCTGACTCAGACCTGTCAGTCCTGCTACTATCAAATTCGTCGCATTGGCTAAATTCGTAAATACCTCTCAGATGAAGCCACAGCAAAGCTTGTTACTTCCCTCATCCTATGTCGTATTGACTACTGTAATGCTCTCCTTTCTGGCCTATCAGTCTCTTCTCTATGTTGTCTCCAGCGTATTCAAAACACAGCTGCTCGTCTTGTCCTTAGGAAGAAAAAGTTCGATCATGTTAGCCCTCTTCTGCGTTCTTTGCACTGGCTTCCTGTCGCAGACAGAATTGAGTATAAATTAAACACCCTTTGCTATAAATCTATTCATAAAGCTGCTCCATCTTACCTCTGCGACAATATTTCCATCTATGCGCCAGCTCGCACTTTACGTTCAGTTTCTGACCCTCTTTCTCTCCAGATCCCTAGGTATAAGCTTTCAACTGTTGGTCGGCGCTCTTTTGCTGTCTCAGGACCGACCTCCTGGAACAAACTTCCTCTCTCCCTCCGTCAGCGACCGACTCTCTCTGCTTTCAAAGCTAACCTCAAAACCCACCTGTTCCCCCGTCATTAAAGTTCCTCTCTCTTTATCTTCTCTCTCTTGCCATTAGATCTGTTTCTGCTATATTCCATTTATGTTATCTGTGTGTGTTCGCTTTGTATTGCGTTTTTATTTGACTGCGCTTTGAATGCTAACGTGTGTGTGCGCTTTGATTTGATTTCTATCAAGATTCAGCGCCGTATTAATAATGTATGTTGTTGTTGTTGTTGTTGTTGTTGTCTGTATATATGTGTGTATATGTATGTACGTGCATGTACGTTTATTGAGTGTTTGTACATGCGCGAGCGTGCGTATTTTATGTATGTGTGCGCGCATGTCTGCGTGGAAAGTTCATATTATGAACGCTTGATTGGCTGCCATTGATTTTGTAGCGCGAGCCCATCTGTCAACACGTGGCCACTAATTACTGCTAATGACGGCTTAACAAGCCATGCCTGCACAACGGACAGGCTTCGTCTAAAAGACAACAGGGTTCTCAATAAAGTCTGTGACCAGCACATTGCCCTGTTCCACTTTCCTGTTTCGCCCTTTCCTTTTTAGCAGTAGTAGTAGTAGTAGTAGTAGTAGTAGTAGTAGTAGTAGTAGTAGTAGTAGTAGTAGTAGTAGTAGTAGTAGCAGTAGTAGCAGCAGCAGCAGTAGTAGCAGCAGCAGTAGTAGTAGTAGTAGTAGCAGCAGCAGCAGCAGCAGCAGCAGCAGCAGCAGCAGCAGCAGCAGTAGTAGTAGTAGTAGTAGTAGTAGTAGTAGTAGTAGTAGTAGTAGCAGCAGCAGCAGCAGCAGCAGCAGCAGCAGCAGCAGCAGCAGCAGCAGCAGCAGCAGCAGCAGCAGTAGTAGTAGTAGTAGTAGTAGTAGTAGTAGTAGCAGCAGCAGCAGCAGCAGCAGCAGCAGCAGCAGCAGCAGCAGCAGCAGTAGTAGTAGTAGTAGCAGCAGCAGCAGCAGCAGCAGCAGCAGCAGCAGCAGCAGCAGCAGCAGCAGCAGCAGCAGTAGTAGTAGTAGTAGTAGTAGTAGTAGTAGTAGTAGTAGTAGTAGTAGTAGTAGTAGTAGTAGTAGTAGTAGTAGTAGTAGTAGTAGTAGTAGTAGTAGTAGCAGCAGCAGCAGCAGCAGCAGCAGCAGAAGTAGTAGTAGTAGTAGTAGTAGTAGTAGTAGTAGTAGTAGTAGTAGTAGTAGTAGTAGTAGTAGTAGTAGTAGTAGTAGTAGTAGTAGTAGTAGTAGTAGTAGTAGTAGTAGTAGTAGTAGTCTGGTGGTCTGCCTAGAATTTTCCTATCTAATATAATTTGAAATACACAATTGAAGAGAAGGCTACGCCATTCTTGAATAAATGTTGATCTGTTTGTGCACCAATGGTCAACCTATGGCGATATTTTTCACGCCAGAGGGCAGTCAATGCACTAGGGGCTTATCACGCGATTTTCTTACTTGGGCGTAGTGAGAGAGAGAGTGGTGGTAGGACCACTCACTGTCTCTCTTTCTTTATCCCCAACTAATAATATAGAGAGGATTAGCCCCACACGAGCGTCATGCCCTCTGGCGTAAGAAAAATCGCACTAAGTCTCTCATTCTCTCCACCACTGTTGTTGTGTACTGTGTGGGTGATGGTCATATAGGCAGACATGGGTCATCCTTTCTGTACACCAATCTCTCCACCACTGTTGTTGTGTGCTGTGTGGGTGATGGTCATATAGGCAGTCCTGGGTCATCCTGTTTTTAGAATGAACTTGGGTTTGTCTCAATGTGGCTGTTGCTTATGCTTTGCTAGGCGATTTGATGCCGAAAATAACTTTGGTGAAGGGAATTAATTTCAGAGAGCTATTTTCCCTTATTTCACTACTTACTCATCGAAGCTTAAAACAAATTGAGATTAATTTTGGATCTTTTTTCAGTATGTTTTTGAGCAAGTTTAGATTAGGTGCTAATTCAATGTTAGTAGGTAAGTCATTCCAAGGAAAAACAACACGGTTAGAAAAATAACATTTTCGACAAGGGCATCGCCGAGCGGCAGATATGTCCTTTGCCGGCTACGCCCTGTACCTCCCTTCCCCCTCACATGTTAGGCCCCCATCCTCCTTGTGTCCTTTGAGTGATACACTGACACACCCTTGACGGGGTGCAAATCTTTTTTCTGGGATGCACATCCTTAATTGGTAGGGTGCACACCCTTAACACTGAGACATGTCTGCCGCTCAGCGACATTTAAGGCCCACGTGGTTTGTGCTGCGATGTCTTTTACTTTGAGTATTAGACCCCCTCCTTTACCGGGATGTACACCCGTAATCAATGGGGTGTACACCCTTAACTCGGAGACATGTCTGCCGTTCGGCGACATCGAAATCCCACGTGGCATAATTTGTACTGCAATGTCTTCTACTGTACTGTTTACACCCCCACACAAGATTTAGAGGGATTCTATACAGTATTTCACGAGATATTGGAGGGTGAATAAAAACGGAAATATGTCTGCCGCTCGGCGACATTGTATTTCCGAGGGATAATTTATGTACGAATGTGTTGCACTGTTAGTCTCACATCATCACACAACATTTGAAGGGATACTGTCTTCTAGTTCACGAGATACAGGTTGGATAAGAAATATATAGCACAAAGAAGGACATTTCTGTTTTCAAGGTCACACTTCAAGGTCAAGGTCAGCATGGCGATAATTTATGCTCGGA
>CM065686.1:1454617-1457117 GCA_017654935.2 Phymorhynchus buccinoides
ACAATGGGCACAATGGGCACAATGGGCACAACACAAACAATGAACAGCACAACAACACCAGCAGCTAAGCACTGCACAATGGGCACAATGGGCACAACACGAACAATGAACAGCACAACAACACCAGCAGCTAAGCACTGCACAATGGGCACAATGGGCACAACACAAACAATGAACAGCACAACAACAACACAGCAGCTAAGCACTGCACAATGGGCACAATGGGCACAATGGGCACAATGGGCACAACTCACAGTGTTAAGGCACAATGGGCACAATGGGCACAATGGGCACACTCACGTGTTAAAGACCCCGCGCGTCACGTGTCACATTCCCTCTTTCCTTTTGTTTTCTTTCTTTTTTTAAAGATTCCTTACTTGCTATAAGAAGGAAAACACGTGAAAACCATGATTTTGACACATGACGTGCGGGGTCGTTAACTATGAACTATTTCAATTATGAACAGGCAACGCAATTACAAAGAGATTTAAAGAAAGATGAAGAAAAAAACCTTGATTCAGCTCAATCCCCCCTCAATCCCCCCTCAATCCCCCTCAATTCCCCCCTCTCCCTTCACAAATTTATCTTTCTGTCTGATTTTTTTTAAAAGCCTTTTTGACCCCCCTTCTTCCAATTAGTTTATCGCAGTTGGCTAGCATCTCTTCAATCATGCATAAATTATGTCAATTACACATCCAATACAATTTGCTCTCCACAAGAACGTAAAAACGAAAATCCGCCAATTGTTGAAATGGAGCAGCTAAATATTGCATAGCGCGATTATTATCACAGATTGTGTGTGCGTGTGTGTGTGTGTGTGTGTGTGTGTGTGTGTGTGTGTGTGTGTGTGTGTGTGTGTGTGTGTGCGTGCGTGTGTGTGTGTGTGTGTGTGTGTGTGTGTGCGTGCGTGTGTGTGTGCGTGTGTGTGTGCGTGTGTGCGTGTGCGTGCGTGTGTGTGTGTGTGTGTGTGTGTGTGTGTGTGTGTGTGTGTGTGTGTGTGTGTGTGTGTGCGTGCGCGTGCGTGTGCGTGTGCGTGCGTGTGCGTGCGTGCGTGCGTGTGTATGTGCGTGTGTGTGTGTGTGTTTGTGCGTGTGCGTGTGCATGTGTGTGTGCGTGCGCGTGCGTGCGTGCGTGCGTGCGTGCGTGCATGCATGCAATCTCAGTAGACTATAGTGCGTACTAGCAATTCAGGTTGCAAAACAATAGGCACATGTTTTTCGCCACAAAAACGATGGATCCATCAGAAAAACTAATGGAAGCAGCAGAAAACAGTCAGCATCAAAATTATTTAATTCAGCAGAAAAAATAATTGATGTAGCAGAAAAAGAAATGCATGCAGAAGTAAAATAGTTGAAATAGCAGAAATTGATCATCAGAAAATGACACGATTGTATCAGAAGAAAATATGACAAACAGAAAAAAATACAGTCATGTTGTCGAGAAAATGTTACTGTTGCAGAAGAGGTGGACTTTGGACGGCCTCTCTTTAACTTCTGTCCCAAATGCACACCCTTAGCCAGCTCTGGTGGTTCAGACATTCTGAGCCTCATTCCCATACCAATGGAATGTCTACACGTTATTCTTCGTGAATCGTGGGCAGTTGCAAAACATCTCTCCATCAATTAGTTACATCATCCAGACTGCTCCAGTCTGCTCTCTCTGTAGTCATCATCTCTCCATCAATTAGTTACATCATCCAGACTGCTCCAGTCTGCTCTCTCTGTAGTCATCATCTCTCCATCAATTAGTTACATCATCCAGACTGCTCCAGTCTGCTCTCTCTGTAGTCATCATCTCTCCATCAATTAGTTACATCATCCAGACTGCTCCAGTCTGCTCTCTCTGTAGTCATCATCTCTCCATCAATTAGTTACAACATCCAGACTGCTCCAGTCTGCTCTCTCTGTAGTCATCATCTCTCCATCAATTAGTTACATCATCCAGACTGCTCCAGTCTGCTCTCTCTGTAGTCATCAAAATTACTGATGACCACAACGAGGCTTCAGATATCTAGTCTTGCTGCATTTTGGTTACTGCTTTCAAGTCAGTGTCCAGTTGATCTGCTTCCACACAGACGTTGTCCCCAGCACGCAGCGACTGCGTTCTTGAGGAGGACCACAGGCAGCCAGCCGTCCACACTTCCAAGGTTCGGTTCTACAGCAACAACAGTGTGTGGATGCTGTGACTGATCTCTGTTCCTGAGACCAGTTTAAGAGCGTGTCATGTTCCAGAACACTTAGGAAACGACAAAGTTCCAGTCTTTGACAGAATGTGTTCTGCCGCTTGGCGGATTGGTTGATGGCTTCCGCGCTACTGTTGTCTCTGTCTGTGTGTGTGTGTCTCTCTCTCAGTCTCTCTCTCTCAGTCTCTCTCTATCTCTCTCTCTCTCTCTATCTCTCTCTCTCTCTCTCTCTCTCTCTCTCTCTCTCTCTCTCTCTCTCTCTCTCTCTCTCTCTCTCTCTCTCTCTCTCTCTCTCTCTCTCTCTCTCTCTCTCTCTCT
>CM065686.1:1474617-1482117 GCA_017654935.2 Phymorhynchus buccinoides
GGTGTGGGTTGTTGTGAGGTGTGGGTTGTTGTGTGGTGTGGGTTGTTGTGAGGTGTGGGTTGTTGTGAGGTGTGGGTTGTTGTGAGGTGTGGGTTGTTGTGAGGTGTGGGTTGTTGTGAGGTGTGGGTTGTTGTGTGGTGTGGGTTGTTGTGAGGTGTGGGTTGTTGTGTGGTGTGGGTTGTTGTGAGGTGTGGGTTGTTGTGTGGTGTGGGTTGTTGTGAGGTGTGGGTTGTTGTGTGGTGTGGGTTGTTGTGAGGTGTGGGTTGTTGTGTGGTGTGGGTTGTTGTGAGGTGTGGGTTGGTGTGTGGTGTGGGTGTTGTGAGGTGGGTTGTTGTGTGGTGTGGGTTGTTGTGTGGTGTGGGTTGTTGTGTGGTGTGGGTTGTTGTGTGGTGTGGGTTGTTGTGTGGTGTGGGTTGTTGTGAGGTGTGGGTTGTTGTGTGGTGTGGGTTGTTGTGAGGTGTGGGTTGTTGTGAGGTGTGGGTTGTTGTGTGTCACCATCTCTGTGTGTTAGCAATGTTGTCATTGTCTCTATGTGTCACCATCTCTGTGTGTTAGCAATGTTGTCATTGTCTCTATGTGTCACCATCTCTGTGTGTTAGCAATGTTGTCATTGTCTCTATGTGTCACCATCTCTGTGTGTTAGCAATGTTGTCATTGTCTCTATGTGTCACCATCTCTGTGTGTTAGCAATGTTGTCATTGTCTCTATGTGTCACCATCTCTGTGTGTTAGCAATGTTGTCATTGTCTCTATGTGTCACCATCTCTGTGTGTTAGCAATGTTGTCATTGTCTCTATGTGTCCCCATCTCTGTGTGTTAGCAATGTTGTCATTGTCTCTATGTGTCACCATCTCTGTGTGTTAGCAATGTTGTCATTGTCTCTATGTGTCCCCATCTCTGTGTGTTAGCAATGTTGTCATTGTCTCTATGTGTCACCATCTCTGTGTGTTAGCAATGTTGTCATTGTCTCTATGTGTCACCATCTCTGTGTGTTAGCAATGTTGTCATTGTCTCTATGTGTCCCCATCTCTGTGTGTTAGCAATGTTGTCATTGTCTCTATGTGTCACCATCTCTGTGTGTTAGCAATGTTGTCATTGTCTCTATGTGTCACCATCTCTGTGTGTTAGCAATGTTGTCATTGTCTCTCCCTGTCTCTGTGTGTCCCCATCTCCCACCCACCCACCCACCCACACCAATCCCCACCCCACCCCCACCCCCAAAAAAACAAACAAACACAAAACTAAATACCCCCCACCCTATCAATAACGCTTGCGCCACACACGCGTAAAGTCGTATAGGAATGCGGTGCGATTAGGTTACGTGAGTCATGATTCGCGTAAAATACTTCGTCTAAAAAACAATCCAAACATGTTCGCTCTACACAAGTAGACCCATATATGCCTGCATGAATTGCACGTCAATCATGACTCACATCGTCACAAGTAGACCCATATATGCCTGCATGAACTGCACGTCAATCATGACTCACATCGTCACAAGTAGACCCATATATGCCTGCATGGATTGCACGTCAATCATGACTCACATCGTCACAAGTAGACCCGTATATGCCTGCATGAACTGCACGTCAATCATGACTCACATCGTCACAAGTAGACCCATATATGCCTGCATGAACTGCACGTCAATCATGACTCACATCGTCACCAGTAGACCCATATATGCCTGCATGGATTGCACGTCAATCATGACTCACATCGTCACAAGTAGACCCGTATATGCCTGCATGAACTGCACGTCAATCATGACTCACATCGTCACAAGTAGACCCCTATATGCCTGCATGAATTGCACGTCAATCATGACTCACATCGTCACCAGTAGACCCATATATGCCTGCATGAAATGCACGTCAATCATGACTCCCATCGTCACAAGTAGACCCATATATGCCTGCATGAATTGCACGTCAATCATGACTCCCATCGTCACAAGTAGACCCATATATGCCTGCATGAACTGCACGTCAATCATGACTCACATCGTCACAAGTAGACCCATATATGCCTGCATGAACTGCACGTCAATCATGACTCACATCGTCACAAGTAGACCCATATATGCCTACATGAATTGCACGTGAATCATGACTCACATCGTCAACATCGCATCGCATTCAGATTCGAATTGTGTGTATGTAGCATGGCCTTAACTCTAACCCTTATCGGGAGACACATGGAGAGGAGGACACGCATAGACATGGGCACAGTGGTAGTGACATAGAGTGATGGGGGATCGTCAATATGGCTTTACTCTAACCCTTATCGGGAGACACATGGAGAGGAGGACATGCATAGACATGGGCACAGTGGCAGTGACATAGAGTGATGGGGGATCGTCGATATGGCCCACGCCTTTCTCCCATTTGACTCCCCCATCTACACAGGCGTCGTTGCCCCGTGTGCCCCAGGGAGCCCCTGTCCAACCCCATTGCAAAGCCCACCCATCTTCACGCCAAGCGCAGCCAATATTCACCAGTCAGAAATTCATTCTATATAGTCACGTCCCATCGGATCAACCATTATGATACATGCTGCAAAATGAGCGTTAACCAAAGCTCGGTTTTGATTCAAAACCACAAACCGTCTATTCCAATGACATGAATACCTCCAAAGGACAATGTCTGGATTATTGATCAAGCATAGCTCCGAAGCAATTAACAATAATGCATTAAAACTGATTTTAATGCACTTTCAGCATTGGTCTTAAAATGGCCAACAGTACAGTCAGTATTCTTCAATCATTGCTCAGCACAAAGAAGGACAGAAAACATGGGTGAACTGAATCACTGAAACTACGAGCTTTGCTCACCTAATGTTATGCTGTTACTGTTCACAGTTCAGAATGCGCATATTGGACAATATTTTCACACACACACACACACGCACACCTACACACACACACACACACACACACACACACACACACACACACACACACACACACACACACACACACACACACACACACACACACACACACACACACACACACACACACGAACGCCCGCACGAACGCACGCACGCACACTCACAAACACACACAAACACACACACACACATGCACACACACAGTCACACATATATATATATATATATATATACACACACACAGCACGCCTATTTGCCCCCATATACACTCACAAATACTGAGACATGCACGTAGACATAAACCCGTATAATAAATTATTCCTACACACGTGGACAAAGAGAGACAGACAGACAGACAGACAGACAATGCAGAGCAACAGCCTGATCTCTTATTCCAAAGCATCGCCGTTCTGATCTAACCAGGAGTATGAGAAATACACAAAACAGTATTTCAATTAGCAGAGGTAAGAAACAACCCCATCAACAGATTAATTATTTGATCAATAATTCATACGAACGAATCAAAATAATGACAAAAACAACCCAAAGAAAAACAACGGCAATCCAAATTCGTAACTCCATACCTTTTTCTTTGAATTCAAACACTTCATTGAAAGAATAGAGCTTGTCGTCATAAGTTTCATCACAAGAATTGTTATTGTCTTTTGCCGATAAAATCATCACGAAAATTTAGTTATTGATGTTATTGTAAACTACGACATTGTTGTTGAAAGCAAACACACGGAAGTGGAAACAAACGTGTGTGTGTGTGTGTGTGTGTGTGTGTGTGTGTGTGTGTGTGTGTGTGTGTGTGTGTGCGTGCGTGTGCGTGCGTGCGTGCGCGTGCGTGCGTGCGTGCGTGCGTGCGTGCGTGCGTGCGTGCGTGCGTGCGCGCGTGTGTGTGTGTGTGTGTGTGTGTGTGTGTGTGTGTGTGTGTGTGTGCGTGCGTGTGCGTGCGTGCGTGCGCGTGCGTGCGTGCGTGCGTGCGTGCGTGCGTGCGTGCGTGCGCGCGTGTGTGTGTGTGTGTGTGTGTGTGTGTGTGTGTGTGTGTGTGTGTGTGTGTGTGTGTGTGTGTGTGTGTGTGTGTTCAAAACTTAATAAAAACGTAACAGACATACACACAAAATAAGATCTACTTTAAACATCAAATCATAATTTGTTTGTATATTCTATTTTCGTTCTGTTGGTGTGGTTTTTTGCAACGTTGTAATTACAGATACGACAAAAGCATGCAAGCAAACAAAAGCCAATATCAACAGTACAAAAAAATACGCGAATCTCTGTTAAACAACAATGTGCTCCCCCCACCCACCCCACCCTTCCCTGTCTCCAGTGACCCTATTTCATTCGAACCAACCTGTTTCCCCATTGGACATTATCATATTTCCAATATTTCACATTCCAACGTCTCTAATTATTGCGTGGGATTTGTTTTATAATCTCGCACTCATCCCCTCCACCCCGACCCTCCCCCCCTTTCCCCCCCCACCCTCCCATTTATCTCCCAAGGGTGAGATCCAGTATCGTCTTCGCTGTTCTGAAGATGACCCCATTGTTAAAAAGCAGCGACCACTATTTGTAGATGTTGGAACTGAAGTGAGAAAGGCAGGGACACAGTGGGGGGAATGTAAACAAACCCCTCAAAGCGAAGAACATCAGCTTTGGTCGGGGCTATCTCCACACAAGACAACACCATCTGTAAACAAGAAAAGAAGAAACCACCACTGCAGCCAACTGATTCCTGTCTTCCTAGTTCCTTGTTTGTCCTTTTCTTCTTTCTGCTTCCTGCCTTCACGTCAACGTACCGTGGTGTCTTCATAATTTAACGAATGAATAAATAACGTAATGATATTCCCCGCCAGTTATCGAATGCCACACAAAACTAATGAAATTAGCGTAAAAACCTTGTAATTGTATACAATGTCTTCAATTTAATTTCCGAAGGTGTTGAGTGCCTAATTGAATAATGTTCCATTTCTATCTTCAAACGAATAAATCATGAGATGAAATTAATCACAAGGAAATAAAGTAAAATATTTCAGTGAAATAAAACGGAATTATGTTATCCAAGATAATTATTAAAATCAAGATAGTTGTCATCATCACCATCTCCCACCTTCCTCTCACTCATTCTCTCTCTTTCTGCGTGTCTCACTCTCTCTCTTTCTGCGTGTCTTACTATCTCTCTTTCTGCGTGTCTTACTATCTCTTTCCGCGTGTCTCACTCTCTCTCTTTCTGCGTGTCTTACTATCTCTCTTTCTGCGTGTCTTACTATCTCTCTTTCTGCGTGTCTCACTATCTCTCTTTCTGCGTGTCTTACTATCTCTCTTTCTGCGTGTCTTACTATCTCTCTTTCTGCGTGTCTTACTATCTCTCTTTCTGCGTGTCTCACTATCTCTCTTTCTGCGTGTCTCACTCTCTCTCTTTCTGCGTGTCTTACTATCTCTCTTTCTGCGTGTCTTACTATCTCTCTTTCTGCGTGTCTTGCTATATCTCTTTCTGCGTGTCTTACTCTCTCTCTTTCTGCGTGTCTTACTATCTCTCTTTCTGCGTGTCTTACTCTCTCTCTTTCTGCGTGTCTTACTATCTCTCTTTCTGCGTGTCTTACTCTCTCTCTTTCTGCGTGTCTTACTATCTCTCTTTCTGCGTGTCTTACTCTCTCTCTTTCTGCGTGTCTTATTCTCTCTCTTTCTGCGTGTCTTACTATCTCTCTTTCTGCGTGTCTCACTATCTCTCTCTCTTTCTGCGTGTCTTACTATCTCTCTCTTTCTGCGTGTCTTACTATCTCTCTTTCTGCGTGTCTTACTCTCTCTCTTTCTGCGTGTCTTACTATCTCTCTTTCTGCGTGTCTTACTCTCTCTCTTTCTGCGTGTCTCACTATCTCTCTTTCTGCGTGTCTTACTCTCTCTCTTTCTGCGTGTCTTACTATCTCTCTTTCTGCGTGTCTTACTCTCTCTCTTTCTGCGTGTCTTACTATCTCTCTTTCTGCGTGTCTTACTCTCTCTCTTTCTGCGTGTCTTATCTCTCTCTCTCTTTCTGCGTGTCTTACTATCTCTCTTTCTGCGTGTCTCACTGCGTGTCTCTCTCTCTTTCTGCGTGTCTTACTATCTCTCTTTCTGCGTGTCTTACTATCTCTCTTTCTGCGTGTCTTACTCTCTCTCTTTCTGCGTGTCTTACTATCTCTCTTTCTGCGTGTCTTACTCTCTCTCTTTCTGCGTGTCTTACTATCTCTCTCTTTCTGCGTGTCTTACTATCTCTCTCTTTCTGCGTGTCTTACTATCTCTCTCTTTCTGCGTGTCTTACTATCTCTCTCTTTCTGCGTGTCTTACTATCTCTCTCCTTCTGCGTGTCTTACTATCTCTCTTTCTGCGTGTCTCACTCTCTCTCTCTCTTTCTGCGTGTCTTACTCTCTCTCTTTCTGCGTGTCTTACTATCTCTCTTTCTGCGTGTCTTACTATCTCTCTCTTTCTGCGTGTCTTACTATCTCTCTCTTTCTGCGTGTCTTACTATCTCTCTCTTTCTGCGTGTCTTACTCTCTCTCTTTCTGCGTGTCTCACTCTCTCTCTCTCTTTCTGCGTGTCTTACTATCTCTCTTTCTGCGTGTCTTACTCTCTCTCTTTCTGCGTGTCTTACTCTCTCTCTTTCTGCGTGTCTTACTATCTCTCTTTCTGCGTGTCTTACTATCTCTCTCTTTCTGCGTGTCTTACTATCTCTCTTTCTGCGTGTCTTACTATCTCTCTTTCTGCGTGTCTTACTCTCTCTCTTTCTGCGTGTCTTACTATCTCTCTTTCTGCGTGTCTTACTATCTCTCTTTCTGCGTGTCTTACTCTCTCTCTTTCTGCGTGTCTTACTATCTCTCTCTTTCTGCGTGTCTTACTATCTCTCTCTTTCTGCGTGTCTTACTATCTCTCTCTTTCTGCGTGTCTTACTATCTCTCTCTTTCTGCGTGTCTTACTATCTCTCTCTTTCTGCGTGTCTTACTATCTCTCTCTTTCTGCGTGTCTTACTATCTCTCTCTTTCTGCGTGTCTTACTATCTCTCTCTTTCTGCGTGTCTTACTATCTCTCTCTTTCTGCGTGTCTTACTATCTCTCTTTCTGCGTGTCTTACTCTCTCTCTTTCTGCGTGTCTTACTCTCTCTCTTTCTGCGTGTCTTACTCTCTCTCTTTCTGCGTGTCTTACTATCTCTCTTTCTGCGTGTCTTACTCTCTCTCTTTCTGCGTGTCTTACTCTCTCTCTTTCTGCGTGTCTCACTCTCTCTCTTTCTGCGTGTCTTACTCTCTCTCTTTCTGCGTGTCTCACTATCTCTCTTTCTGCGTGTCTTACTCTCTCTCTTTCTGCGTGTCTCACTCTCTCTCTTTCTGCGTGTCTAACTATCTCTCTTTCTGCGTGTCTTACTATCTCTCTTTCTGCGTGTCTTACTCTCTCTCTTTCTGCGTGTCTTACTCTCTCTCTTTCTGCGTGTCTTACTCTCTCTCTTTCTGCGTGTCTTACTCTCTCTCTTTCTGCGTGTCTCACTATCTCTCTTTCTGCGTGTCTTACTCTCTCTCTTTCTGCGTGTCTTACTATCTCTCTTTCTGCGTGTCTCACTATCTCTCTTTCTGCGTGT
>CM065686.1:1487117-1494617 GCA_017654935.2 Phymorhynchus buccinoides
CGAACAAACAAACAAAAAGCCCAACAACGAATTAGAAAGAATGACGCACCAACGGTCAACAAGTCCCTCCGGCTGCAGCACAAAGAGTCAGTGCCGATGCCTGCTAGTTGTTGATGGTCACAATCTATTACGATGAAACAGCCAGCTGCACCATAATGCTCCGTTACTAAAGACAAGCGTACAGCTCTTACCTTGCTGCTGGCCCAAGCTTCAAACAAAGATCAACCAATGATAGAGGACTCTAAAGGGCCTGCTACACTACATACGATTCCATGTCAATGCGATGCGATTGTGACGATGTGAGTCATGATTCGTGTGAAATACTTCTATCTAAAGAGTGTTCTACTACTGTTGCTCTATATGCTCAAGTGGACCCGATAAATGAATATCACGTGCATCGTGGCTCACATCGTCACAATCGCATCGCATTGACAGCGACTCGTATGTGGTGTAGCAGGCCCTTAAAGATCCAGCCACACTGCATACAATGCGATGCAATTGAGATCCGATTGTGGCGATGTCTGTGAGTCATGAATCACGTTAAATACTTACGTCTACAAATAATTCTATCATCTTCGCTCACGTTTACCTCACCTCACGAATCAAATGAAATGTCTGATACAAACATGTTGATAGTTCGTGGAATCAAATGAAATGTCTGATACAAACATGTTGATAGTTCGTGGAATCAAATGAAATGTCTGATACAAACATGTTGATAGTTCGTGGAATCAAATGAAATGTCTGATACAAACATGTTGATAGTTCGTGGAATCAAATGAAATGTCTGATACAAACATGTTGATAGTTCGTGGACTACAAAAATAGTGAACAAAACTAGTAGGTTTCCATCAGATATATTTTAGAGAGTACAATTTCACGTCAGTCATGCCTCACAAATGTCAAAATCGGATCGTAGTGAATCAAATGGTATGCAGTGTAGCAGACCCGTCAGGCGTGGCGTGAGGTATGAGGCGTTGATGACAAACTCCCCAAGGTGCTATGACATCTGGGGTGTGGCAGTCAGAGAGATGGGGGTGGGGGTGGACACTGTGTGCATGGTCAGTGCTTCCTGGGCTCATGTATTATGGAGCACAAGATGTTTATCACTCCACTGATGCCGGCTGCAATTAGAGCCCCTGTCTCTTCACAAATCAGCATCGACATCCAGTGTGTGTGTGTGTGTGTGTGTGTGTGTGTGTGTGTGTGTGTGTGTGTGTGTGTGTGTGTGTGTGTGTGTGTGTGTGTGTGTGTGTGTGTGTGTGTGTGTGTGTGTGTGTGTGTGTGTGTGTGTGTGTGTGTGTGTGTGTGTGTGTGTGTGTGTGTGTGTGTGTGTGTGTGTGTGTGTGTGTGTGTGTGTGTGTGTGTGTGTGTGTGTGTGTGTGTGTGTGTGCAGTGTGTGTGTGTGTGTGTGTGTGCGTGTGTGTGCGTGTGTGCGTGCGTGTGCGTGCGTGCGTGCGCGCGCGCGCGTGCGTGCTGTGTGTGTGTGTGTGTGTGTGTGTGTGCGTGTGCGTGCGTGTGTGTGTGTGTGTGCACTGTGCGTGCGTGCGTGCGTGTGTGCGTGCGTGCGTGCGTGCGTGCTAGAGGGAGAGAGAAAGAGACAGGGACAGAGAGAGACAGAGAGGGGTGGGGCGTGTGTGTGAGGGTGAGGAATAGGGGTAATAGACGGGGGGGGGGGGATAATTCTAAAGGGTGTAATATTGGCAGTGAGAGTGATTTGGCAGATACTAATGTTATGTGTGTGGGATGGGAGGGGGGGGGGGGGCGATTGCGCGCATGGCAGTAACAGAGACAGAGACAGAAACAAAAGAAGAGACATATAGACAAAAAACACAAAGACAGGGAGACAGAGACACACACAAACACAAAGACAGGGAGACAGAGACTGACACACAAAAACACAAATCCTCCTTCCCTTCATTCGGGTCAAAATGACACTCCCGATGCTACCTTACCCTAACAAACCATTTAGAAAGTCCCACGCTTTTGCTGTGTGTTCTAATCTACAATCAATGAGACCCAATTGTTATAGAAATGGGATATTCTCTGAGGTTTAATCATGACCTTTAGCCCCCAGCTCTGACCTTTGGCTGTGTCACGTACTGCACGTGCATGGGTGTGACGTGATAAAGTTAGTTTTCCCTTGTGGAGAGAGAGGGGAACATGATAGGCCACGCTGACATAGAACTGGTGTGTGTGTGTGTGTGTGTGTGTGTGTGTGTGTGTGTGTGTGTGTGTGTGTGTGTGTGTGTGTGTGTGTGTGTGTGTGTGTGTGTGTGTGTGTGTGTCTGTGTGTGTGTGTGTGTGTGTGTGTGTGTGTGTGTGTGTGTGTGTGTGTGTGTGTGTGTGTGTGTGTGTGTGTGTGTGTACACGCGCGCGACCGCCAGTCGCGTTCGACTAGGAGTAGATACCACGGGAGGCGAGTGCTAATCTGGAATAACGTGGCAAATAGTGGCAATGCCATGCTCAGGTGACATCCACACTCTCTAGGCGTAGAGGCTTTGAGGACTGGTGACGTACGGTGGCGTAGGGTGGCGTAGTGAGCGTAGGGTGGTGCCTCTAAAGGCTTTGAGGACTGTAGTGTGGTGCCTCTAAAGGCTTTGAGGACTGTAGGGTGGTGCCTTTAAAGGCTTTGAGGACTGTAGGGTGGTGCCTCTAAAGGCTTTGAGGACTGTAGGGTGGTGCCTTTAAAGGCTTTGAGGACTGTAGGGTGGTGCCTCTAAAGGCTTTGAGGACTGTAGGGTGGTGCCTCTAAAGGCTTTGAGGACTGTAGGGTGGTGCCTCTAAAGGCTTTGAGGACTGTAGGGTGGTGCCTCTAACGGCTTTGAGGACTGTAGGGTGGTGCCTCTAAAGGCTCGGAGGACTGTAGGGTGGTGCCTCTAAAGGCTTTGAGGACTGTAGGGTGGTGCATCTAAAGGCTTTGAGGACTGTAGGGTGGTGCCTCTAAAGGCTTTGAGGACTGTAGGGTGGTGCCTTTAAAGGCTTTGAGGACTGTAGGGTGGTGCCTCTAAAGGCTTTGAGGACTGTAGGGTGGTGCCTCTAAAGGCTTTGAGGACTGTAGGGTGGTGCCTCTAAAGGCTTTGAGGACTGTAGGGTGGTGCCTCTAAAGGCTTTGAGGACTGTAGGGTGGTGCCTCTAAAGGCTTTGAGGACTGTAGGGTGGTGCCTCTAAAGGCTTTGAGGACTGTAGGGTGGTGCCTCTAAAGGCTTTGAGGACTGTAGGGTGGTGCCTCTAAAGGCTTTGAGGACTGTAGGGTGGTGCCTCTAAAGGCTTTGAGGACTGTAGGGTGGTGCCTCTAAAGGCTTTGAGGACTGTAGGGTGGTGCCTCTAAAGGCTTTGAGGACTGTAGGGTGGTGCCTCTAAAGGCTCTGAGGACTGTAGGGTGGTGCCTCTAAAGGCTTTGAGGACTGTAGGGTGGTGCCTCTAAAGGCTTTGAGGACTGTAGGGTGGTGCCTCTAAAGGCTTTGAGGACTGTAGGGTGGTGCCTCTAAAGGCTTGGAGGACTGTAGGGTGGTGCCTCTAAAGGCTTTGAGGACTGTAGGGTGGTGCCTCTAAAGGCTTTGAGGACTGTAGGGTGGTGCCTCTAAAGGCTTTGAGGACTGTAGGGTGGTGCCTCTAAAGGCTTTGAGGACTGTAGGGTGGTGCCTCTAAAGGCTTGGAGGACTGTAGGGTGGTGCCTCTAAAGGCTTTGAGGACTGTAGGGTGGTGCCTCTAAAGGCTTTGAGGACTGTAGGGTGGTGCCTCTTGAAAGGCTTTGAGGACTGTAGGGTGGTGCCTCTAAAGGCTTTGAGGACTGTAGGGTGGTGCCTCTAAAGGCTTTGAGGACTGTAGGGTGGTGCCTCTAAAGGCTTTGAGGACTGTAGGGTGGTGCCTCTAAAGGCTTTGAGGACTGTAGGGTGGTGCCTCTAAAGGCTTTGAGGACTGTAGGGTGGTGCCTCTAAAGGCTTTGAGGACTGTAGGGTGGTGCCTCTAAAGGCTTTGAGGACTGTAGGGTGGTGCCTCTAAAGGCTTTGAGGACTGTAGGGTGGTGCCTCTAAAGGCTTTGAGGACTGTAGGGTGGTGCCTCTAAAGGCTTTGAGGACTGTAGGGTGGTGCCTCTAAAGGCTCTGAGGACTGTAGGGTGGTGCCTCTAAAGGCTTTGAGGACTGTAGGGTGGTGCCTCTAAAGGCTTTGAGGACTGTAGGGTGGTGCCTCTAAAGGCTTTGAGGACTGTAGGGTGGTGCCTCTAAAGGCTTTGAGGACTGTAGGGTGGTGCCTCTAAAGGCTTTGAGGACTGTAGGGTGGTGCCTCTAAAGGCTTTGAGGACTGTAGGGTGGTGCCTCTAAAGGCTCTGAGGACTGTAGGGTGGTGCCTCTAAAGGCTTTGAGGACTGTAGGGTGGTGCCTCTAAAGGCTTTGAGGACTGTAGGGTGGTGCCTCTAAAGGCTTTGAGGACTGTAGGGTGGTGCCTCTAAAGGCTCTGAGGACTGTAGGGTGGTGCCTCTAAAGGCTTTGAGGACTGTAGGGTGGTGCCTCTAAAGGCTCTGAGGACTGTAGGGTGGTGCCTCTAAAGGCTTTGAGGACTGTAGGGTGGTGCCTCTAAAGGCTTGGAGGACTGTAGGGTGGTGCCTCTAAAGGCTTTGAGGATTGTAGGGTATGGCGGTACCATAGCCGATGAGGTTTAACTGAGGCGTGGTTACTGCTACACCTATCTGTATTGTAAAACATTGGGGACTTTACTGGTGTTGCACTGCCTCCGGGCATTGCCTCCAGTATCGTTCCCACCATCTTTGTATTTACAAATGTCCCATATGTGTCTGTTCCAGACCGAGAGGACGTAAAACACCAGTTTTCATTCATCTAATGTTGATTTATTACTAAGTCTGTTAAATGACAGTATGTAGTTGTCCTGGTCTACGGAATCGATGACTGCATGCACACACTGCCAGCATTATGGTAGTACCTACTATTTACGTACTCAGCTCATAAACTTGCGCATGTATTTGAATCAGATGTTGGTGTCCTATCAGCGGTCTGACCTTCCCTGCTGAAGAGCTCTGCTGATCCTAAAGGAATGGCTGGTGTCGCTGCAGAACAGCACTTCCAGACAGCAGAGGGGGCTGCTACTGTGGAAGGCAGGGCTGACATGGGATTAACGCGGATAGGCCGTGCCTGAGGTACATCAGATGGGGGATACCGGGGGGGATACCGGGGGTCTTCGTACACATACTGCAGTCACCCCACATTATTATTATTATTATTATTATTATTATTATTATTATTATTATTATTATTATTATTCAGAAAACTTATTTAGCGCATTACCTTAAAGCTCAATGCGCTTTACAAAATCACTAAGAAGCTAAAAAGCGAATAAGACATCATTATGACATACACACTCGCGCGCGCAAGCGAACATAATGCAGAATACGTACACATTATAAACATACCATTGAATAAAGCAAATCGAAGGTAAAAATGCACAGAGACTCAACATACATTCAGGAAAGCAAAACTAAAAATCATAACAACTATATTAGGGGGGGGGGGGGGGGGGGGGGGGGGAGTCTACGCAATCACACGTGCATTTGACGAAAACTGCATAGACGTGCGCGCGCATAAACTTACTCACAGACATCACACACATACATTCACGCAAACAAATATGCAAACAAGAACAATTATTCCTGTTAATAAAGAACTTGACAATAAGAACTTCAACTTCTAGTATTTCTGTGCTTGTATTTTCCTCTTTAATCTGTCACTCTCTTTGACTCTCTTTTTGTCATCTACTCTTTCTGCCTTTTGTCTTTGCCTACTGTCATCTACTATCTTTCTGCCTACCTTACCGGTCCATTCTCCTGCCTTTTGTCTTTGCTACTGTCATCTACTATCTTTCTGCCTTACTGGTCATTCTCCTGCCTTTTGTCTTTGCTTTCTGTCATCCTATCTTTCTGCCTTACTGGTCCATTCTCCTGCCTTTTGTCTTTGCCTACTGTCATCTACTATCTTTCTGCCTTACTGGTCCATTCTCCTGCCCTTTGTCTTTGCCTACTGTCATCTTTCTGCCTTACTGGTCCATTCTCCTGCCTTTTTGTCTTTGCCTACTGTCATCTACTATCTTTCTGCCTTACTGGTCCATTCTCCTGCCTTTTGTCTTTGCTTTCTGTCATCTACTATCTTTCTGCCTTACTGGTCCATTCTCCTGCCTTTTGTCTTTGCCTACTGTCATCTACTATCTTTCTGCCTTACTGGTCCATTCTCCTGCCCTTTTCTTTGCCTACTGTCATCTACTATCTTTCTGCCTTACTGGTCCATTCTCCTGCCTTTTGTCTTTGCTTACTGTCATCTACTATCTTTCTGCCTCACTGGTCCATTCTCCTGCCTTTTGTCTTTGCCTACTGTCATCTACTATCTTTCTGCCTTACTGGTCCATTCTCCTGCCTTTTGTCTTTGCCTACTGTCATCTACTATCTTTCTGCCTTACTGGTCCATTCTCCTGCCTTTTGTCTTTGCTTATGTCATCTACTATCTTTCTGCCTTACTGGTCCATTCTACTTTGTCTTTGCTTTCTGTCATCTACTATCTTTCTGCCTTACTGGTCCATTCTCCTGCCTTTTGTCTTTGCCTACTGTCATCTACTATCTTTCTGCCTTACTGGTCCATTCTCCTGCCTCTTTGTCTTTGCTTACTGTCATCTACTATCTTTCTTTGACTGGTCCAACTGTCATCTAACCTAATCCATTCTCCTGCCTTTTGTCTTTGCTTACTGTCATCTACTAGCTGCCTTACTGGTCCATTCTCCTGCCTTTTGTCTTTGCCTACTGTTCTACTATCTTTCTGCCTTACTGCCTTTTGTCGCTTTCTGCCTTACTGGTCCTCCTACTGTCTTTACTGTCATCTATATCTTTCTGCCTTACTGTGCCCTTTGCCTACTGTCATCTACTATCTTTCTGCCTTACTGTCCATTCTCCTGCCTTTTCCCTTTCCATACTGTCATCTACTATCTTTCTGCCTTACTGGTCCATTCTCCTGCCTTTTGTCTTTGCCTACTGTCATCTACTATCTTTCTGCCTTACTGGTCCATTCTCCTCTTTCTGCTTACTGGTCCATTCTCCTGCCTTTTGTCTTTTACTATCTTTGGCCTACTATCTTTCCTTATGGTCCATTCTCCTCTTTTGTCTTTGCCTACTGTCATCTACTATCTTTCTGCCTTACTGGTCCATTCTCCTGCCTTTTGTCTTTGCCTACCATCTACTATCTTTCTGCCTTACTGGTCCATTCTCCTGCCTTTTGTCTTTGCTTACTGCATCTACTATCTTTCTGCCTTACTGGTCCATTCTCCTGCCTTTTGTCTTTTGCCTACTGTCATCTACTATCTTTCTGCCTTACTGGTCCATTCTCCTGCCTTTTGTCTTTGCCTACTGTCATCTATCTTTCTGCCTTACTGGTCCATTCTCCTGCCTTTGTCTTTTGCCTACTTCAATGTCATCTATCTTTCTGCCTTACTGGTCCATTCTCC
>CM065686.1:1499617-1504617 GCA_017654935.2 Phymorhynchus buccinoides
TATGTCTGAGGTCTTCTTCCTGTGGTGTTTAACTGTTTAACATATAGGATGAACTGAGGATGAACTGTCTTCCTGTGGCTGTTTAACATATAGGATGAACTGAGGTGTCCTGTGGCTGTTTAACATATAGGATGAACTGAGGTCTGTCTTCTGGTGGCTGTTTGACATATAGGATGAACTGAGTTCTGTCTTCTTGTGTCTGTCTCTGTCTGTCCTGACTGTTAATCTGTTTCTGTATCTGACTGTCTCTCTCTCACAGCATATTTATAAACTCAAGCCATCAAGCAGTTGTCAGTCCTTTGATGAGTTTTATAATTATGCATGTGCCATTTAGTGTGGGCCAGCAAGGACTGCCAGGTGACCACAGAACACACGGCTGTTATTCTGCAGTGTGTTTAGTGTGGGGCCCGCAAGGACTGCCAGGTGACCACAGAACACACGGCTGTTATTCTGCAGTGTGTTTAGTGTGGGGCCCGCAAGGACTGCCAGGTGACCACAGAACACACGGCTGCTGTACTGCAGTGTGTTTAGTGTGGGGCCAGCAAGGACTGCCAGGTGACCACAGAACACAGTGTGTTTAGTGTGGGGCCAGCAAGGACTGCCAGGTGACCACAGAACACACGGTTGCTATTCTGGAGGGCTGCAGTTTGTTTCACGTGGACGTGCCTTGCCCGAGATACACTCCCATGGTTTTATCAAAACGAATTTCGGTGCAGCTGGCGTTGGGAAAGGCCCAGAAAGGCTCAACTAATCCCATTGGCTGCAGCACAATAGTCAGTAGAAAAGCTCATAATCACCCACTAAATATAGAGTCACAGTCATCCACTACTAAAACTCTAAACTAAACCATGGTAGATATATTGAGACGGTTTCGTTTAAACCAACTGTCTTGATAATTCAAAGGATCGGGACTTTTCTGGTATTGCAGTATTTCCATGATCATCTAATTATGGTCCTAGTTATCAATGTCCCACATGTGACTGTTCCAGGCCGGAGGGCGTTAAACGGACCTTCACCATGATGGATGCGGTCTTTAGAAACAAACGATGCATCAAATTGTCATTGAGCTCTGGCGACAAGCTGAAGCCAGACATTCCAGTCTACTGCCAATGACCCCAATGTGGATTGTTCTACTAAGTACAAAATGGAGCCAGACATTCCAGTCTACTGCCAATGACTCCCAATGTGGATTGTTCTACTAAAGTACAAAATGGAACCACTGTTGTCAGAAGGACGTCAGAGCATGGTGGGCTCGAATATCCTGGCTTCCAAACCGTTGGCCCCTCAGGAGTCTGGCGAAGATCTGTTTCTCATCAGTTTATGGTGCGGTGAGCTTACAGTCCCACTCTTCAACTATGTAATAGTGCGCGTGTACGCTCGGACACACACACTTAGCATCGCAAATGTACATATAAAATTGCCAATGAGTGAAAATCTAGCAATTTCAAATGAATATAACTACTTTTATCACATACTACAACAAATTCTTGACTGTTGTTTATACAAATTTACTTATGTACTTACTTTATTTACTTAGTTAAAGTTACTTACTAAAGTTCGCTTAAGAACACTTCTGAAAATATAGGTGAACTAAAGGTTCGTCTTGGAACAGCAGTGGAGAGTCCTGTTGGTTGAAGATAGAATGACGATTTCCTTGCACAAGGCTTCTCTGCTGTCAACAACTCCCAGCCCAGTGCACCAGAATAGCACTCACCCTCTGTGCTGTCTATAACTCAAGGTCCAATATCACTGACTGACGCGCGTGTAAGCTTACACACAAGCGCGCACACATGCACGCACATGCACACACACACACACACACACACACACACACACACACACACACACACACACACACGCACACACACACACACACACACACACACACACACACACACACACACACACACACACACACACACACACACACACACACACACACACACACCCCCCACACACACATTTTGTGTATGTATTTTTGTTAATTTTTAACTTTTAGAGGACCTGGTGATTTTTTGTTTACTTATTCAGTTATCCTCATTAAACATTTCGAGTTCGAGTTCGAGTTATCTCTCTCTTTGTGCCTGTGTGTTCGCGTTTGTGTTTAAGTGTGTATGTGTGTGACAGTGTGTGTGCGTGCTTGTGTGTGTGTGTGCTTGCGTGCGTTCGATACAGAGATAGAGAGTGTGTATGTGTGTGTGTGTGTGTGTGTGTGTGTGTGTGTGTGTGTGTGTGTGTGTGTGTGTGTGTGTGTGTGTGTGTGTGTGTGCGTGCGTGCGTGCGTGCGTGTGCGTGCGTGTGCGTGTGTGCATGTGTGTGTGCGCACGCGCGCGCGTATTTGTGTGCGTGTGTGTATGTGTACACGCGCGTGCGCGTGAATATTCCAATTAGAATGAAGAGGACTTCCGTTAATTGAAATCAACCATTTTTGTAACCCAATCTATTTCAAATCAAACACAGCTGTAAATGCGTGCTCCTGTTCCCAAACGTTTGTCTTCACTTTATTCAATTCAATGCATGTTCATGTTATGTGTGTGCGATCGTTTTGCCATGGACAATACACTGTGTTGCCTCTGGGGTATTTTCCCTGCGCTAAATGACGCGTAACATGGCCCAAATGTCGTTTGTGTTTGGAGTAGCAGACTCATAGCCTGTGACCACTCATGTGGACGGAATGCATCAACCAGTGGAAGCGCACTCATGTTGCGGAATGGCGTTTCCGCATTGGATGAAGGATTCATTTACACCATCGCGTGTCTGTGCATACGGCTTTCACACTGTTTACACACTGCCAGCTTTACAGCATGAAAGCACTGATACTATGCAAACTGTTTACACACTGCCAGCTTTACAGCATGAAAGCACTGATACTATGCAAACTGTTTACACACTGCCAGCTTTACAGCATGAAAGCACTGATATTATGCAAACTGTTTACACACTGCCAGCTATACAGCATCAAAGCACTGATACTATGCAAACTGTGGACACATGCCAGCTTTACAGCATGAAAGCACTGATACTATGCAAACTGTTTACACACTGCCAGCTTTACAGCATGAAATAAACTGATACTATGCAAACTGTTTACACACTGCCAGCTTTACAGCATGAAAGCACTGATACTATGCAAACTGTTTACACACTGCCAGCTTTACAGCATGAAAGCACTGATACTATGCAAACTGTTTACACACTGCCAGCTTTACAGCATGAAAGCACTGATACTATGCAAACTGTTTACACACTGCCAGCTTTACAGCATGAAAGCACTGATACTATGCAAACTGTTTACACACTGCCAGCTTTACAGCATGAAAGCACTGATACTATGCAAACTGTTTACACACTGCCAGCTATACAGCATCAAAGCACTGATACTATTCAAACTTGGAGTGATCGGGATAGGCGTAAATCATATAATAAAAAGGCAAGTGTGTGCCTGTGTGTCTGTGTGTCTGAAACACAAAACGGGCCTTATAACTCCGCCGTTTTTCGACCGAATCACTTCAAATTTGCTGTCAGGCTTGCTGTGACCGGGGCAAAGCCTGGCAGCAAATTTGAAGAGAATCAGGAGAGCGCGTCACTCTCAGAGCAGCGCCAATGGGAAACGGGGCTTTATAACTCCGCCGTTTCTTAACCGAATCGCTTCAAATTTGCTGTACTCAGCGTTACCAGTACTTGGCGTTACCGTTACTAGGCGTTACCGGTACCCGGCGTTGCGCTAGTGGACAGTTATCTATGTGTCTCTCTAAATGAGAATCTAACAGAAAACCAGACACACCGGCAAAAAAAGCAGAGAGCATTGCAGAGAGAGAGAGAGAGAGAGAGAGAGAGAGAGAGAGAGAGAGAGAGAGAGAGAGAGAGAGAGAGAGAGAGAGAGAGAGAGAGAGAGAGAGAGAGAGAGAGAGAGAGAGAGAGAGAGAGAGAGAGAGAGAGAGAGAGAGAGAGAGAGAGAGAGAGAGAGAGAGAGAGAGAGAGAGAGAGAGAGAGAGAGAGAGAGAGAGAGAGAGAGGAATGCACACACACAAATGTAATGCCCGCGCGAATCTAAACTTTTGCTTTCTATCCATCTAAAGCCTGTGTGTTTCGTACACCTTTAAAAAATAAAATCGACTGGTACCCCTTGGTGAAAGTTTGCACAGATAAAATCGACGTTTAGCTCTCCTCTAAATGTGTTCTCGATTATGTCTATCCATTTCTGCATATATTTGTGGAAATCAGGAGCTTTGTTTGAATCATTACGGTCCCTCTGAAACACTGTCAAACAATTGCCTAAATGGTCCAGTGAAATGGTCCATGGCCCCGCATTAAAGATTGACGAGGTTGTTCTTGGCTACAATCCCACTGAGTTATTATAACACTGAAAGGTCAACCTTAATGTCATCCACAGCGATGTCTTCTCAATGTATTGGTAACACATGGGGCAGCTGTTCCTTGGAGACCATTACAACACCGTGGATAGTGTGTCTATAGTTCTCTGTTCTGTGACTTTTAACATAAAGTGGTCACGAACACGGCAACAGTTACAGTAGTTGGACAAGTAAGCCTAATTAGTCATCAACTGGGTGACTTTTGAAACAAACTAGAAAGTATCTAATATATATTGTATATAATATTGTAATCAGGATCGTATAAAGGTAGGAGAAGACGGGGTAAAAGCCCATGGGCGGATAAGAAGCCCATGCCAATTATCTCATGAAATAAAGCAAATTTCAGTCACATTTGCCCATGAGACGAATGCTAAACATTAACACTCGTCTCATGGGCAAAAAGTGACTGAAATTTTATTTATTTCATTATATAATTGGCATGGGCTTCTTACCCGCCCATGGGCTTTTTACCCCGTCTTACCCTATGTAATCAGGATCGCATAAACGTAATGATAAACAAGACTGAATCAGAGCTGATGCAAAGTCCTCACGCGGTCAATTCCACGCACGGACAGACGGACACATGCACGCCGCACGGACAGACGGACACATGCACGCCGCACGGAC
>CM065686.1:1512117-1522117 GCA_017654935.2 Phymorhynchus buccinoides
CCAAACCCCTATCATCCTAATGTCCTCTCACCTGTGCCAGACACAGCCACCAAACCCCTATGCATAATGTCCCCTCACCTGTGCCAAACACAGCCACCAAACCCCTATCAGCCTAATGTCCTCTCACCTGTGCCAAACACAGCCACCAAACGCCTATCAGCCTAATGTCCTCTCACCTGTGCCAGACACAGCCACCAAACCCTTATCAGCCTAATGTCCTCTCACCTGTGCCAGACACAGCCACCAAACCCCTATCAGCCTAATGTCCTCTCACCTGTGCCAGACACAGCCACCAAACCCCTATCAGCCTAATGTCCTCTCACCTGTGCCAGACACAGCCACCAAACCCCTATCAGCCTAATGTCCTCTCACCTGTGCCAGACACAGCCACCAAACCCCTATCAGCCTAATGTCCTCTCCCCTGTGCCAGACACAGCCACCAAACCCCTATCAGCCTAATGTCCTCTCCCCTGTGCCAGACACAGCCACCAAACCCCTATCAGCCTAATGTCCTATCACCTGTGCCAGACACAGCCACCAAGCCCCTATCAGCCTAATGTCCTATCACCTGTGCCAGACACAGCCACCAAGCGCCTCGTTCAGCATTCAAAGGGGAACTGAAGGCGAAACTGGTAGCTACAATAACTATCCTTGCTGTGAGTTCGACTTCATTTGTTCTTCTGCCTTCATACATATCGTTCAACCACACACAGACCGAATGCAAAATGTATTAGTAAATCTGTTTAAACTTCCTCCGGTCTGGAACAGACACATATGGGACATTTGTAATATAAAGATGGTGGGAACGATACTGGAGGCAATGCCCGAAGGCAGTGCAACACCAGTAAAATCCCGATTTTTTAAAAAACAATACATATAGGTGTGTAATTGCAAAATGTATTTATTTATTTATTTATTTATTTATTTTATTTTTACTTATAGTCCCGTCAACAGCAATGGTTTTCTCAGGACCGTCACCACAGTATGCACAATGTGACCCCAGATCAGGCAAATGAATAACGATACGACCAACTTACTATGGACCGTCACCACAGTATGCACAATGTGACCCCAGATCAGGCAAATGAATAGCGATACGATCAACTTACTATGGACCGTCACCACAGTATGCACAATGTGACCCCAGATCAGGCAAATGAATAACGATACGATCAACTTACTATGGACCGTCACCACAGTATGCACAATGTGACCCCAGATCAGGCAAATGAATAACGATACGACCAACTTACTATGGACCGTCACCACAGTATGCACAATGTGACCCCAGATCAGGCAAATGAATAGCGATACGACACAGTATGCACAATGTGACCCCAGATCAGGCAAATGAATAACGATACGACCAATTTACTATGGACCGTCACCACAGTATGCACAATGTGACCCCAGATCAGGCAAATGAATAGCGATACGACACAGTATGCACAATGTGACCCCAGATCAGGCAAATGAATAACGATACGACCAATTTACTATGGACCGTCACCACAGTATGCACAATGTGACCCCAGATCAGGCAAATGAATAGCGATACGACACAGTATGCACAATGTGACCCCAGATCAGGCAAATGAATAACGATACGACCAACTTACTATGGACCGTCACCACAGTATGCACAATGTGACCCCAGATCAGGCAAATGAATAGCGATACGACACAGTACTTACAATGTGACCCCAGATCAGGCAAATGAATAACGATACGACCAATTTACTATGGACCGTCACCACAGTATGCACAATACGACCAACTTACTATCAGGACCGTCGATACACAGTATGCACAATGTGACCCCAGATCAGGCAAATGAATAACGATACGACCAATTTACTATGGACCGTCACCACAGTATGCACAATGTGACCCCAGATCAGGCAAATGAATAGCGATACGACCAACTTACTATGGACCGTCACCACAGTATGCACAATGTACCCCCAGATCAGGCAAATGAATAGCGATACGACCAACTTACTATGGACCGTCACCACAGTATGCACAATGTACCCCCACATCAGGCAAATGAATAGCGATACGACCAACTTACTATGGTTCGATTTAGTCGTTTCAAACAGTCCTCGGATGAAGACCACCATCTCACAGAGGAAAGTTTCGGGGTTACTACCATTTCACCGCCAAAGTCGCATTTTAGCACCACAGTGATTTAACGCCTATGTCACTAAAAGGCATCACATTGGGGTCCATTATCCGAAGACCCTATTGTCTTAGTTATGGGAAGTAAGGGTAGACCTTATTTTGATTGATTGATTGATTAACTGTTTAATTGATTGATGGATGGATTGATTGATTGCCATCGCCTCAATTTTGAACGTAGCTCGATCTGAAATGTTAGCTCACTTGTCATCGAACTTAAGACTCATAAACTCTCCTGTGGTGATTGTTCACCCGGTAGTGTGTCCAGCTATGTCACCGGCTCTGTTGTTCTCCTAATGGTGATGAGCAGGTGTTTGCAATGTAAAGTAGCCCCTCCCCGCCCAGCCTCATGGCGTGCTTAGCACTCAATGAAATGGAGGTGCCAAACCCGAGGCTACAAAAATGAACCGTTGTTTTGGTGTTACTCTCTCTCTCTCTCTCTCTCTCTCTCTCTCTCTCTCTCTCTCTCTCTCTCTCTCTCTCTCTCTCTCTCTCTCTCTCTCTCTCTCTCTCTCTCTCTCTCTCTCTCTCTCTCTCTCTCTCTCTCTCTCTCTCTCTCTCTCTCTCTCTCTCTCTCTCTCTCTCTCTCTCTCTCTCTCTCTCTCTCTCTCTCTCTCTCTCTCTCTCTCTCTCACTCTCTCTCTCTCTCTCTCAAGTCTTGTAGGGTTCACAATATCTTTTTGTCTTTATCTGGTTCTTTGTAAGAAAACCATTTATGTTTGTTTGTTTCTCTGTTTGTTCCCTTCATTGCATTTAGTGCAGCTAATAAACTTTAGGCGTCCAGAACTGGGCCACAAAAGAACACTTTTGTTTTCAAATCTTGTGTGGCTAACAATGGCTTTTTCTTCTTCTTCTTCTTCTTCTTCTTCTTCTTCTTCTTCTTCTTCTTCTTCTTCTTCTTCTTCTTCTTCTTCTTCTTCTTCTTCTTCTTTCTTCTTCTTCTTCTGCTGTTCTGCTTCTTCTTCTTCTTCTTCTTCTTCTTCTTCTTCTTCTTCTTCTTCTTCTTCTTCTTCTTCTTCTTCTTCTTCTTCTTCTTCTTCTTCTTCTTCTTCTTCTTCTTCTTCTTCTTCGTCTTCTTCTTCTTCTTCTTCTTTTTCTTCTTCTTCTTCTTCTTCTTCTTCTTCTTCCTTCTTCTTCTTCTTCTTCTTCTTTCTTCTTCTTCTTCTTCTTCTTTCTTCTTCTCTTCTTCTTCTTCTTCTTCTTCTTTCTTCTTCTTCTTCTTCTTTCTTCTTCTTTCTTCTTCTTCTTCTTCTTCTTCTTCTTCTTCTTCTTCTTCTTCTTCTTTCTTCTTCTTCTTCTTCTTCTTCTGGATTCTTCTGGATTTTTTTGTAGGCGTTTGTTTGTTTTGTCCGTGAAATAGTAGAAGGCGGAATAGACTTTGAAAAGACTTTTCTCCTAAACACTGTGTGTGTTTATGTTTCTTTTCGTTTCGGAGCTTACACCATCCCCCTCACACACATACACACACACACAACACACACACACACACACACACACACACACCACACACACACACACACACACACACACACACACACACACACACACACACACACACACCACCACCACCACCACCACCACCACCACAACACCCCACCCCACCCCACCCCACCCCCACACACACAGATAGACACACACTCCACCCCCTTTGTCTGCTAATCAGTCTCATTGTGGAAGGCATTGGGGTTTCTGTTGTTGTTTTCTCTCTCTCCAACGCCTTACTGCCTTGCTCCCTACACTAATGGTCAACTACATTCTTTTTTCTAGCTTGGCCTTTTGTGAACGACTCCAACTCTGGCTCTGCTTCTAAGTGTGACGGACTTAAGGGTGGCTTTCTTTCTTGGGATTCTCTCTAAAGGGCCTGCTACACTGCATACGATTCGCTGTCAATGCGATGCGATTGTGACGATGCGAGTCATCATTCATGGCCAACTGTTCCAAAGGCCTACACACACACACACACACACACACACACACACACACACACACACACACACACACACACACACACACACACACACACACACACACACACACACACACACACACTTGGTAGTGTACTACAGATGAACATACTTTCATTGTTTAAGCTTTCTTTATGTTATGATTTATGCCAGACTCTTTAAACCCCTATGTTAGTTTACACAGGCTGTTGCATGCTTTAAGCAATCAAATCTTGCTGAATTGAAATGTTTCTTCTCGAATTCTTGAGAAAAAAAGCAGTTTTACAGGTGACGTTTTTTCAATTGCTGCTAAAAATAACTTTAAAAAAATTGGCATCGCTCCACAGAGCCAGATCCGTCTCTGTCAACTTCAGAAAAGTTTCAAAAACTTGAAATTTTACCGTTTGAACATCAGTACAACACAGCTGTCTTAATGTGTAAATTTCACAGTAACTTGACCCCCCAATACTCAGGGAATCTCCTCACTCCTTCCACAACCATGTAGTTGCTGCAGCTAGAGGAACCTTCCCCAACGCCAGCTGTCCTCAAATCCCCTTGGCCGAGGGGGTGGGGAGGTTTCCTGGGCAAGGAGCCTGTCCACAATAACCCAACTTGTGCCCAGCCCGCCGGAATAGCAGCTGCCCTCTGCTATCTGGCAGTCATAGTCGGAAACGAAGGACATGCGTGCACACTGACATACGCAATAGCACCGTTATTACCTTCTGCGAGTCATTAACGGTTTCTTCTCTCACAATGCTACTGCGAGGGACTTCGTAGTAGCGCGTTTTCTAATGCATTGTTCATGACAAGTATGTCTGCCAGTCTTCTACTTTTCACGCAGTGAATGTCTTTCTTCGTCAATCAACCCAACATAACGGACACCAGCCTCGGGTGTTAATCGTTTCTCAATGGCGGCTGGATACATAATGTATACAGGCAGCGCCAAACCTTGGTTTTATGACGAGTTGTTAGTGGGCAGTTAGCATGAAGCCTTTCCCCATTGCTGAGGTGCATTATTGAAGCTAGGAAACGGCTCTGCAGCGATAATACCTGTCTCCATGTAGTTCGTTCTTTGGCTTGGGTTTAATCCACCTGAAATCTGTGCTTGTTGAGGAAAGAAACACCGAACATTACTTTCTTCAAATTTCAATTTTTTTTATTTTGTCCTAGTCGTAGATGGAATACTTCGGTTGTATAAAAAGAAATGTCCAAAACTTTTCTAGTTTTAAGAATAATTCGTACGAAATCAATGGCAACATTTCCTCGAATTATTTGATCGTCAGGTTTGGAAAATAACGATGATAAATAAAATGTCAATGAATAGCAAGTTTCAAAAAAAAACCAAGAAGACCAACAACACACAGTGTAGAGAAACAGGACCCAACAACAACACACAGTGTAGAGAAACAGGACCCCAACAACAACACACAGTGTAGAGAAACAGGACCCCAACAACACACAGTGTAGAGAAACAGGACTCCAACAACAACACACAGTGTAGAGAAACAGGACCCCAACAACAACACACAGTGTAGAGAAACAGGACCCCAACAACAACACAGTGTAGAGAAACAGGACCCCAACAACACACAGTGTAGAGAAACAGGACCCCAACAACACACAGTGTAGAGAAACAGGACCCCCAACAACACACCAGGACCCCCAACAACACACAGTGTAGAGAAACAGGACCCCCAACAACACACAGTGTAGAGAAACAGGACCCCAACAACAACACACAGTGTAGAGAAACAGGACCCCAACAACACACAGTGTAGAGAAACAGGACCCCAACAACACACAGTGTAGAGAAACAGGACCCCAGCAACAACACACAGTGTAGAGAAACAGGACCCCCAACAACACACAGTGTAGAGAAACAGGACCCCAACAACACACAGTGTAGAGAAACAGGACCCCAACAACACACAGTGTAGAGAAACAGGACCCCAACAACAACACACAGTGTAGAGAAACAGGACCCCAACAACAACACACAGTGTAGAGAAACAGGACCCCAACAACAACACACAGTGTAGAGAAACAGGACCCCAACAACACACAGTGTAGAGAAACAGGACCCCAACAACACACAGTGTAGAGAAACAGGACCCCAGTGTAGAGAAACAGGACCCCAACAACACACAGTGTAGAGAAACAGGACCCCAACAACAACACACAGTGTAGAGAAACAGGACCCCAACAACACACAGTGTAGAGAAACAGGAACAGGACCCCAACAACAACACACAGTGTAGAGAAACAGGACCCCAACAACACACAGTGTAGAGAAAACACACAGTGTAGAGAAACAGGACCCCAACAACAACACACAGTGTAGAGAAACAGGACCCCCAACAACACCAGTGTAGAGAAACAGGACCCCCAACAACACACAGTGTAGAGAAACAGGACCCCAACAACAACACACAGTGTAGAGAAACAGGACCCCAGCAACAACACACAGTGTAGAGAAACAGGACCCCAACAACAACACACAGTGTAGAGAAACAGGACCCCCAACAACACACAGTGTAGAGAAACAGGACCCCAAAACAACACACAGTGTAGAGAAACAGGACCCCAACAACACACAGTGTAGAGAAACAGGACCCCAACAACAACACACAGTGTAGAGAAACAGGACCCCAACAACAACACACAGTGTAGAGAAACAGGACCCCAACAACAACACACAGTGTAGAGAAACAGGACCCCAACAACAACACACAGTGTAGAGAAACAGGACCCCAACAACAACACACAGTGTAGAGAAACAGGACCCCAACAACACACACACAGTGTAGAGAAACAGGACCCCAACAACACACAGTGTAGAGAAACAGGACCCCAACAACAACACCCAGAAACAGGACCCCAACAACACACAGTGTAGAGAAACAGGACCCCAACAACAACACACAGTGTAGAGAAACAGGACCCCCAACAACACACAGTGTAGAGAAACAGGACCCCAACAACAACACACAGTGTAGAGAAACAGGACCCCAACAACACACAGTGTAGAGAAACAGGACCCCAACAACAACACACACAGTGTAGAGAAACAGGACCCCAACAACACACAGTGTAGAGAAACAGGACCCCAACAACAACACACAGTGTAGAGAAACAGGACCCCCAACAACACACAGTGTAGAGAAACAGGACCCCAACAACAACACACAGTGTAGAGAAACAGGACCCCAGCAACAACACACAGTGTAGAGAAACAGGACCCCAACAACACACAGTGTAGAGAAACAGGACCCCCAACAACACACAGTGTAGAGAAACAGGAAACAGTGTAGAGAAACAGGACCCCCCACACAACAACACACAGTGTAGAGAAACAGGACCCCAACAACACACAGTGTAGAGAAACAGGACCCCAACAACACACAGTGTAGAGAAACAGGACCCCAACAACACACAGTGTAGAGAAACAGGACCCCAACAACACACAGTGTAGAGAAACAGGACCCCAACAACACACAGTGTAGAGAAACAGGACCCCAACAACAACACACAGTGTAGAGAAACAGGACCCCACCCCAACAACACACAGTGTAGAGAAACAGGACCCCAACAACAACACACAGTGTAGAGAAACAGGACCCCCAACAACACACAGTGTAGAGAAACAGGACCCCAACAACAACACACAGTGTAGAGAAACAGGACCCCCAACAACACACAGTGTAGAGAAACAGGACCCCCAACAACACACAGTGTAGAGAAACAGGACCCCAACAACAACACACAGTGTAGAGAAACAGGACCCCAACAACACACAGTGTAGAGAAACAGGACCCAGTGTAGAGAAACAACAAACACACAGTGTAGAGAAACAGGACACAGTGTAGAGAAACAGGACCCCAACAAACACACAGTGTAGAGAAACAGGACCCCAACAACAACACAGTGTAGAGAAACAGGACAACAACAACACACAGTGTAGAGAAACAGGACCCCAACAACAACAACACACAGTGTAGAGAAACAGGACCCCAACAACAACACACAGTGTAGAGAAACAGGACCCCAACAACAACACACAGTGTAGAGAAACAGGACCCCAACAACAACACACAGTGTAGAGAAACAGGACCCCAGGACCCCAACAACACACAGTGTAGAGAAACAGGACCCCAACAACACCAGTGTAGAGAAACAACAACAACACACAGTGTAGAGAAACAGGACCCCAGCAACAACACACAGTGTAGAGAAACAGGACCCCCAACAACACACAGTGTAGAGAAACAGGACCCCAACAACAACACACAGTGTAGAGAAACAGGACCCCAACAACAACACACAGTGTAGAGAAACAGGACCCCAACAACAACACACAGTGTAGAGAAACAGGACCCCAACAACAACACACAGTGTAGAGAAACAGGACCCCCAACAACACACAGTGTAGAGAAACAGGACCCCAACAACACACAGTGTAGAGAAACAGGACCCCAACAACAACACACAGTGTAGAGAAACAGGACCCCAACAACAACACACAGTGTAGAGAAACAGGCAACAACACACAGTGTAGAGAAACAGGACCCCAACAACACACAGTGTAGAGAAACAGGACCCCAACAACAACACACAGTGTAGAGAAACAGGACCCCAACAACAACACACAGTGTAGTGTAGAGAAACAGGACCCCAGTGTAGAGAAACAGGACCCCAACAACAACACACAGTGTAGAGAAACAGGACCCCCAACAACACACAGTGTAGAGAAACAGGACCCCAACAACAACACACAGTGTAGAGAAACAGGACCCCAACAACAACACACAGTGTAGAGAAACAGGACCAACAACACACAGTGTAGAGAAACAGGACCCCAACCCCAACACACAGTGTAGAGAAACAGGACCCCAACAACAACACACAGTGTAGAGAAACAGGACCCCACACAACAACACACAGTGTAGAGAAACAGGACCCCAACAACAACACACAGTGTAGAGAAACAGGACACCCAGGAAACCCCAACAACACACAGTGTAGAGAAACAGGACCCCAACAACAACACACAGTGTAGAGAAACAGGACCCCAACAACAACACACAGTGTAGAGAAACAGGACCCCAACAACAACACACAGTGTAGAGAAACAGGACCCCAACAACAACACACAGTGTAGAGAAACAGGACCCCAACAACAACACACAGTGTAGAGAAACAGGACCCCAGCAACAACACACAGTGTAGAGAAACAGGACCCCAAGCAACAACACACAGTGTAGAGAAACAGGACCCCAACAACACACAGTGTAGAGAAACAGGACCCCAACAACACACAGTGTAGAGAAACAGGACCCCAACAACAACACACAGTGTAGAGAAACAGGACCCCAACAACAACACACAGTGTAGAGAAACAGGACCCCAACAACAACACACAGTGTAGAGAAACAGGACCCCAACAACACACAGTGTAGAGAAACAGGACCCCAACAACAACACACAGTGTAGAGAAACAGGACCCCCAACAACACACAGTGTAGAGAAACAGGACCCCAGCAACAACACACAGTGTAGAGAAACAGGACCCCAGCAACAACACACAGTGTAGAGAAACAGGACCCCCAACAACACACAGTGTAGAGAAACAGGACCCCAACAACAACACACAGTGTAGAGAAACAGGACCCCCAACAACACACAGTGTAGAGAAACAGGACCCCAGCAACAACACACAGTGTAGAGAAACAGGACCCCAACAACAACACACAGTGTAGAGAAACAGGACCCCAACAACAACACACAGTGTAGAGAAACAGGACCCCAACAACAACACACAGTGTAGAGAAACAGGACCCCAACAACCACAGTGTAGAGAAACAACAACAACACACAGT
>CM065686.1:1527117-1534617 GCA_017654935.2 Phymorhynchus buccinoides
TCACCACTGACACATAGTTCACCTCAAGTTGTCGTCAGTTTCTTGTCGTCTGCTACAATAATATATATAGTTGCCTAACTGTTTAGGCTATGTCGTGTGTCTGGTTCTATTAAATGATCTATGACAAATCAAACGAACACTGTTTGGAAATTAATTATTCATTACTGAAAAACATACAGTGTATATAAATTGTCGTTTGCATAACTTGAACACCTTGAAATACAGGCTGGGTTCCATAAACAAATTCAGGGCCAGTATAATGGATTGTTTTGACCCGAATCGAAAGCTCAAAACCAAATCTCGTTCTAAATTCTGAATTTAAATAGGTTACCTACCATCAAGCGTGCCAGCCAAATAGGGTGCCTCACAAAAGATGCAATTTTCAGTGAAATGATGAAGGGTTAGGGTTAGGATTAGGGTGCCTCACAAAAGATGCAATTTTCAGTGAAATGATGAAGGGTTAGGGTTAGGATTAGGGTGCCTCACAAAAGATGCAATTTTCAGTGAAATGATGAAGGGTTAGGATTAGGGTGCCTCACAAAAGATGCAATATTCAGTGAAATGATGAAGGGCTAGGGTTAGGATTAGGGTGCCTCACAAAAGATGCAATTTTCAGTGAAATGATGAAGGGTTAGGGTTAGGGTTAGGGTGCCTCACAAAAGATGCAATTTTCAGTGAAATGATGAAGGGTTAGGGTTAGGATTAGGGTGCCTCACAAAAGATGCAATTTTCAGTGAAATGATGAAGGGTTAGGGTTAGGATTAGGGTGCCTCACAAAAGATGCAATTTTCAGTGAAATGATGAAGGGTTAGGGTTAGGATTAGGGTGCCTCAGAAAAGATGCAATTTTCAGTGAAATGATGAAGGGTTAGGGTTAGGATTAGGGTGCCTCACAAAAGATGCAATTTTCAGTGAAATGATGAAGGGTTAGGGTTAGGATTAGGGTGCCTCACAAAAGATGCAATTTTCAGTGAAATGATGAAGGGTTAGGGTTAGGATTAGGGTGCCTCAGAAAAGATGCAATTTTCAGTGAAATGATGAAGGGTTAGGGTTAGGATTAGGGTGCCTCACAAAAGATGCAATTTTCAGTGAAATGATGAAGGGCTAGGGTTAGGATTAGGGTGCCTCACAAAAGATGCAATTTTCAGTGAAATGATGAAGGGTTAGGATTAGGGTGCCTCACAAAAGATGCAATTTTCAGTGAAATGATGAAGGGTTAGGGTTAGGGTTAGAGTTAGGGTTAGGGTGCCTCACAAAAGATGCAATTTTCAGTGAAATGATGAAGGTTTTCGAAACAAGATGCAATCTGAGCGAAAGAAGACGACTTTAATTAAATTGTTAAATGGGTGTTTGCATGTTGAGTTGCTTTAATTGTTGAGTTGCTTTAATTTAATTGTGTTGAGATGCAGAGTTGATCACGCGGAAGGTACGCCTCCATCGTCATGATGTACTATCTTCCACCGTTTGCCTGCTTTTTTTTCACGCGAGAAACGACGATACGTCATAGGTAACGCATCTCATACGTGACCGTGGACTTAAAAAAGCCTATTATTTATTTTCTTTACAATGGCTAGTACTTCAAGGCTAACGTCCAAAGACATTCAAGCAGCATTCACAATGTGGGGAAGGTGTGTACAATGACAGAAAAACAAACCTAGTGAAAGCATTCCATAGGACGAAACAAACACTGCTACCAACTCAACATGTGAACACACAAAAAACCCATCATGTTTGTATTTGTGCAGCGTAGCATTTGACACCATGATTTTACAAGCTGCTGAACTTGCCATGTGGGAAGCGAAGAAAGGTAGACATGCAGACAGAAATACAATAAAGAAGACAGGAAAAGGAATATTAAAAAATATAAACAATCCATAAATTGTTTGCACTATAGGCTATTATGCCATCTAACAAGATGAAAAATTAAGAAAGAGCACTCAAAAACAGTTGTGTTTGTTTAATAATTATTTGCTAAGATTATCCCATACATTTTCGCGATAGAATGAAGAATACCTGTCTATTTCAACTTTGCTGGCTTGGGCTTCCAATCTGAAAACAAAAAGTCCAGTTCTCGCGAGATTTTAAAAAAAGAAAAAGAAGCAAGAATATTTCCCATGATTCATCTAATAGTTTGCCTCTAGTCGCATTTGGAAGAGCCACAAAGCGTTTGGGAAACTATCGGCAAACTAAGGTGTTTCTTAGAACCGTTTTTGCCGATTTGATCGAACAGCTGCAAGCATTCACCTTGTGAAACGGACCCTGCTCATTATGTATAGTCAAGTTCAACCACCAGAGCTGTTAGAACAAAATAGAACCGGTGATCAAAGCTGGACATGCTACCAGGGGTGAGTTTCTCTACATAACGTTCGCCGAGCGAATAACGCTTACGCCAAACGGGGCCTAGAAACACTTTAGAAAGCGTTTGCGGAAGAATATTACAAGCTCTTGTCTGATTGGTCAAAATATTTTATTATTTTAAGCAAACTGTAATGGACCAATCGACAACAAAAAATGTATTCACTCCATGCTAGTCACGTGATAGTTCGCCACGAGTCAGTATCGGAGTAGTCACAAAACGTTTTTTGGCAAACGTCGGCGAAAGAGGTGTTTCTTAGTACCGTTTTTGCCGATTTGCGCTCACGCTACGTAACGTTAGCCCTTGTGAAACTCGCCCCAGGTCAGAATTGCCCCCGGAGATTTTACGACAACCTAAATCTCTGTGTTGGATCATAAGCGTTGTTAAAACAGATCTAAACTAGAGCATTAATCGCTAAATCACCAGCCACACCGAGCATTCTCTGCAGTGCGCGGCACATTTCGGCTCCAGTGAACTTGACCTTTGACAATGACCCTCATTTTTTTTTAAACGTGGCCTAGATATCCTAATTGCCCATCCGCATGCAAACGTTTAGGGTCGTTGGTCCCTCCGTTCAAACGGTTTGGTACATATCCACCTTGTCAGTCAGTCATTCAGTCAGTCAGGAACACAAACCAATCCTCCCACCTGGAACAGGTTTGCATACATGTGGAACATTCATAACTATACAGATAGTGGAACGATCCTGGAGGCACTGCAGCACCAGGAAAGTCCCGATTATTTACATAATAAAATATATGCCACTTCTGATGACTATTATGAGAAAGAAATGACGCTCACACGCGCACACTCACACACACACACACACACACACACACACACACACACACACACACACACACACACACACATATATACACACATACACACACACACACACACACACACACATACATACACACACACACACACACACACACACACACACACACACACACACACACACACACACACACACACACACATACATACACACACACACACACATACACACACACACACACACACACACACACACACACACACACACACACACACACACACACACACACAGAGAGTATGAGCAGGTATATAAAACCATTTTCAAACACAAACATGCCTATCACAATACCAAATACACAAGTCTTACTCTCCAAAAATATCCGCCGGCTCTTTGTCGTATTCAAACAAGTCAAAATCCAGCTTAAACTTTTCCTGCATATTAAGCAGCAATTTTCTAGGCACACTCCTATATGCATCCACCATATTTCTTCTCTTCAATGTCGCCCATTTTGTGTGAGGAAGTGGATTCTCTAAATGAGCTTCCTGGACAGTGTCGACCACGTGATCAACTGCGTCCTCTTCCGTTAGGGGCGACAACTCATTGTCCAAAGCTTCTTCCGGGAATTCAAAATCTGCTGAGATGTAGCCGTTGAGCTGAAAGGCTCTCCACAATCGTCGTGCCACGCCCAAAAAGTCCAAACAATTGTGGAATCTTTTGTGCAGTCCTCGGAAGTGCGCGTAGTGATATCGTGTGAGTTGTTCCAGTTCGTCGAGCACGTGTTGTGCATGCTTGGTTTTGACTTTTAGAAGGTCACTCAGTCCTGAAAAAGAAGAAGAAGTGTTTGAGTCGAGAACACAAAATATTAATAGTCATAATATCAATATAGAAAATTAAAGCAATGTGAATGAAATCAACACTATACTGTAATACCATGATGAAAGAAAAATTAAGAAACAAACCGAACCTGTGATACATAATCATGCGACTACACGCTTGATATATTCGCATACAAAACAATGTGTATTATGCGATTCTATCGAAGTCTATCAAATAGGCCTAGGTCCACTGAAAATCTCTCTCTCTCTCTCTCTCTCTCTCTCTCTCTCTCTCTCTCTCTCTCTCTCTCTCTCTCTCTCTTCATGGTTGTCGTTTATTGTATTCTTTCATTGGATGTTGTTGTTTGTAATCGTTGTTTATTTCGATATTTTCGTTTACCACAGGGCTGGGTGTAAAACAGTATGTATACTTATCTCATTACCCTGTATAAATAAAATTTCGTTCGTTCGTTCGCTCGTTCTCTCTCTCTCAATTTTTTTTAAGGACTGGATGGACAAAAATATTGTAGGTCTATGATTAATCTATTTTCCTCAGAAAATAAAAGTTATTAATTCATGCATTCATTCATTGTCTCTCTCTGATTCAGTCACTACCTGTCATGTTCAAGATGTAGGCGGCATCTCTGCCGAAGGTCTCCATTTTGCCGACATATTGGGGCCAGAATACACAGGGGTTGCACACGGAGTGCACGGGCGACCAATGAGCGTTGTTGTTGACGGAAGCGTAGCGTAGGAACTCGGCGAATGTGATGTCATCTGCACACTGAAAATACACCACAAATGTGTGTGTGTGTGTGTGTGTGTGTGTGTGTGTGTGTGTGTGTGTGTGTGTGTGTGTGTGTGTGTGTGTGTGTGTGTGTGTGTGTGTGTGTGTGTGTGTGTGTCAAGTCAAGTCAAGTCAAGTCAAGTCAAGTCAAAATTATCTTTAATGACGATAAAAGAGTAAGCTACAAGCTTTTTTTTTCTCCGCCGGGGTTAGTCCCTGGATTTCATATTCCATATAGGGGCCGAAGCGGAAAGTCCAGCTTCCAGCTGAAGGACGCCCAAAAGCTTGACAAGCGTTCCGGACCTGAAGCTCCTTGTTGGAGAGGGTGGGCTAAGGCCCGACCAGCGTACCGGACCCGAAGCTCCTTGTTGGAGAGGGTGGGCTAAGGCGACCCGAAGCTCCTTGTGAAAGAGAGTGGGCTGATCGACGACCCAGCCTACCTCTTTTTCGTCGTCGAACCCTGCACCTCGCCAGTGGGATTAGCCCTTGGACATTTTGGACACACTGGTGATTGACATTTCTTTTGTTGTTGTTGTTAATGAGATCACTTTATTAAAAGTAAAAGTAGTTGTTTGTTTCCTTCTCATTTTCTTATTGAATTAAAAGGAAAAGGACGTAAGGGCTCTACGGCTCATGCTATTAATTAGTTTTCATAGTTGATTTATTTATTTTGACTACCCCTCGTTGGACGTTTGTATTTGAAAAGACAACGAACAGTAAAGTTTTCTTGTTGTCAATTGTATTATTTTGTCTGGTCTGGTGTGGGTGTGCGAGTGTTTGGTTGTGTGACTCAGAAATCCGTCTACCCTTAACTGAACCCTCCCTAGTACATACTTCCTTGCGTAAAACTGCATGAGCATCGTGACATGTGTGTGTGTGTGTGTGTGTGTGTGTGTGTGTGTGTGTGTGTGTGTGTGTGTGTGTGTGTGTGTATGTGCGTGTGCGCGTGTGTGTGTAGACATGTATGTAGTTCATGTATTGCGCATGTGAAGCAGGCCTGCTAGGCCTATGTGTTCTATATGTACTATAATTGCATATTATGAAAATTAAAAAGAATTATAATCAAAAATGCATAACAAACACAATCAATGTCAAGCTCACACAGTGCACGTGCTGACACCAACACAGAGTGGCACAGTGGTAGCGCGTTCGCTTCGTGTCAAGTAAACCCGAGTTCGAACCTGGGTACAGGGGATTTTTTCCTCTCATTCTGCACTAGGCCTTAACGGTCTGAACGTGGAGTCTGTCGGATGAGACGATAAACCGAGGTCCCGTGTGCCCATGCACCTAGCATACGTTAAACCCAGTGGCAACGAAAAAGTTGTCATTTGGTAAAAAAATTTACCCCCCCCCCCCCCCCTCATCAGTGACAAAAATCGCATGCAAAAAACAAAAAAAAATTGGTGGCACGCCTCTGGCTGCGACGCGCTCTCCTGGTGGGAGCAACCCGAATTTCACAGAGACGCCTCTGTGACTATAAAGTACCTAATACCTAATACCTAATAATACCTAATACACATACACATACACATACACCACCACCACCACCCAAGCCACCACCAACACACACCTCCTTATCCATGTTATGCGAGGCCCTTGGTGTTCGTTCATCCCCTGTCAGCCTCCTCTCTAGCTCAGACATCTGTCTCAGTGCCTTCGCCTCCTGGGCAGGCAGTCCTTCACGCAACGTCACTATCTTCCTGCCATGGTCCATCCAGGAATCCGGCAACACGTATTTGTCCACATATCTGGGGGGGGTACCAAAATAATTACTTTATTAATGGCACAGATAGCGTGTCAGCAACTAGATAAGCGTGTCAGCACTCACCAACTATGCCAATAAGCGTGTCAGCACTCACCGACTATGCCAATAAGCGTGTCAGCACTCACCACTATGCCAATAAGCGTGTCAGCACTCAAACTACAATAATTCACCACTATGCCAATAAGCGTGTGCACTCACCGACTACAATAAGCGTGTCAGCACTCACCGACTATGCCAGCGTGTCAGCACTCACCAACTATCCAATAAGCGTGTCAATCACCGACTATGCCAATAACCAGCACTCACCGTGCCAATAAGCGTTATCCACATGCACTCTATGCCAATAAGCGTGTCAGCAACATGCCAATAAGCGTGTCAGCACTCACCGACTATGCCAATAAGTGCCACTTACGTCTGCCAATAATCAGCACTCAAACTATGCCAATAAGTCAGCACTCACCAACTATGCCAATAATCAGCACTCACCACTATGCCAATAAGCGTGTCAGCACTCACCGACTATGCCAATAAGCGTGTCAGCACTCACCAACTATGCCAATAAGCGTGTCAGCACTCACCAACTATGCCAATAAGCGTGTCAGCACTCACCAACTATGCCAATAAGCGTGTCAGCACTCACCGACTATGCCAATAAGCGTGTCAGCACTCACCGACTATGCCAATAAGCGTGTCAGCACTCACCGACTATGCCAATAAGCGTGTCAGCACTCACCGACTATGCCAATAAGCGTGTCAGCACTCACCGACTATGCCAATAAGCGTGTCAGCACTCACCGACTATGCCAATAAGCGTGTCAGCACTCACCGACTATGCCAATAAGCGTGTCATCACTCACCGACATGCCAATAAGCGTGTCAGCACTCACCAACTATGCCAATAAGCGTGTCAGCACTCACCAACATGCCAATAAGCGTGTCAGCACTCACCAACTATGCCAATAAGCGTGTCAGCACTCACCAACTATGCCAATAA
>CM065686.1:1549617-1627677 GCA_017654935.2 Phymorhynchus buccinoides
ATATCATCAGCAAGGTACATGCTATTTGACATGGGGGTACACAAAGTTGAAAGAAAATTAAAAAAGAAAAGAAAACAGATGTTTTTGTAACAAGCAAAACATGAACATTAATTTCATTTGAAGCAATAAGTCAAAGCTCATGCGACCAACAGTTCTTATTAGTCAAAGTATCATAACACTACAAAATGTAACTATGGCATCAGAGAGAGAGAGAGAGAGAGAGAGAGAGAGAGAGAGAGAGAGAGAGAGAGAGAGAGAGAGAGAGAGAGAGAGAGAGAGAGAGAGAGAGAGAGAGAGAGAACTCAGAACTCAGAACTCAGAAACTTTATTTTACAAGGAAAAGAATTTAGGCTGGGCCTAGTCTTCCATTCTGTCCTTGGTTCTAAGCATGCAATACATAACTAATACTAAGACTATAACTAAGAGGGAAGAGAGAGAGAGAGAGAGAGAGAGAGAGAGAGAGAGAGAGAGAGAGAGAGAGAGAGAGAGAGAGAGAGAGAGAGAGATGGGGGGGGGGGGCTTGAAAGCAAACCATTTTTTTTTAAATTAATCCCGTGTTTTCAGTAAATGTCACAAAGAGATACTATCGTCAGCTTACACGTGTAGGACAAACACTCCAAGGCACAGTGGGACCTACCTTTTGACCTTGAAACATCATCCAAAATATGGCCTTCAGTGGGAGGGAGTTGCATAAGGGAGGTAATTGTAATACTTACAAAGAAGGGCAATGTCTCAGAGAAGTAGGTCTTAACCCTTTCACCGCCAGCCATCTTTGAGACAAAAATGTCCATAAAAAAAATTTGCTTGGCTACAGAATTATTTTTTTTCATCTACAATATTGTGGGATTTCTCTGTGACACATTTAGAATAGGGTCAATCCTTACCGCCCAAATTAAGGAACACAATTTCATGGAATAACAATACCCTGATTTGAAGAGTTTTAATGACATGGATGGTAAATCATTGTGGTGTAAAAATGCGACATTGGCGGTGAAAGGGTTAAGTGGGAGGGAGCCTTATAAGGGGAAGGTGGGGGGGGGGGGGGGTCTGTTAGAGGAGGTGCACCAAAAGGCTCAAACAAAAATGGTTGTAAAATTATTGAACAGAAAGAAAAACATTTACATAAGATCATTATAATGGTGCTATAAAGGACTTTTTTATCCAGTGTTTCGAAAAGTTCTCTCTCTCTCTCTCTCTCTCTCTCTCTCTCTCTCTCTCTCTCTCTCTCTCTCTCTCTCTCTCTCTCTCTCTCTCTCTCTCTCTCTCTCTGTCTCTCTCTCTCTCTCTCTCTCTCTCTCTCTCTCTCTCTCTCTCTCTCTCTCTCTCTCTCTCTCTCTCTCTCTCTCTCTCTCTCTCTCTCTCTCTCTCTCTCTCTCTCTCTCTCTCTCTCTCTCTCTCTCTCTCTCTCTCTCTCTCTCTCTCTCTCTGTGCATGGATTATCCATTGACACAGTGGCAGTAAACAGTCCCATCTGCCGTGATATTGGGTCATCGGGCCAACAGCTTACAGCCCTATGGGCGCAGGAACAGTCCATTTCGCCCTGTCCCGTTTGGCCTTGTCCCAGTTTGCTTTCTCCTTTTGCCTTTTCCTAGTTCCCTTTTTTTCAGTCTTGGTTTGGTCTTGATCATGAAAGTAGATGATAGCGCCATACTTTGCTTGATTTTAGTGCCGCGTTTGACACTACATGTATCGACCACAACATTCTGTTAAAGAGGCTGTCGGTATCTGTTGGTGTTACGGACACCGCGTTGGAATGGTTTCGGTCGTACCTGACTGGCAGAACACAGTCTGTGTCTGTTGGTGGCAAGGTCTCCTCTCCTCTTCCCCTGGAGTTTGGTGTCCCCCAGGGCTCTGTTCTGGGGCCCCTTCTCTTCTCTCTGTATATTCAGCCTCTTTCCACGGTCATTGAGGACCACGGGATTCCTCATCAGAAGTTTGCGGATGACACTCAGCTACATGATGCTGCCGAACCTGCTGCATTCGACGTTTTGGTCTCTGATGTTTGAACTGTGTTTCCGATCCGTTAAATCATGGATGCTTAACAATATAAGCTCAAACTAAATGATGGGAAAACTGAGGCTCTGTTGGCAGCACCTCGCCCAGTTCTCTATCGTATCTCTGTCAAATCCGTCCAAGCTGGAACCAACACGATTCTTTTTTAAGACAGTGTGAAGGATCTGGGTGTCCATTTGGATAGTACTCTGTCTATGGACGTCTAGATCGGTCACTGTGTCGTTCGGCCTATTTGGCGTCGATTCGCTCGTATCTTACAGAGGAAGCTACTGTCCAACTGATTTGTTCACTCGTCATATCAAAACTCGATTACTGCAACAGCATTCTCGCTGGTCTTCCCACTATCGATATAAACAGACTTCAACGTATACAGAACAATGCTGCCAGACTTGTATTCAGAAAATCCAAAAGAAATCATAGTACACCTCTGTTAATTAAGCTACATTGGCTTCCCATTCAGGCTCGCATTCAATACAAGGTATCAACACTCGCCTTCCGCCACTTCGATGAAACCCTACCTGCTTATCTTTCCAAAACAATTGTCACCTATCAACCTTCTCGCACTCTCCGCTCTAGCACTGACAGGCTTCTCAAGGTTCCCCGCATGAAATTGAAATCTTTGGCCATCGTTCCTTTAGCTATCAAGCCCCTCTCGTTTGGAACTCACTGCCTCCCCACCTCCGTTCTTCACAAACTCTCTCTGCATTCAAATCTGGCCTCAAACTTAGGGGAAGACGGGGTAAAAAGCGCATGGGCGGGTAAGAAGCCCACCCCAATTATCTCATGAAATGAGGCAAATTTCAGTCTCATTTTGCCCATGAGACGAGCGTTAATGTCTAGCATTCGCCTCATGGGCAAATTTGACTGAAATTTTCTTTTTTTCATGAGATAATTGGGGTGGGCTTCTTACCCGCCCATGCGCTTTTTACCCCGTCTTCCCCTATATACTACCTACAACATTGGAGGAGATTTTCTGCAGCGGTTCTCATGATACTGTGAGGGCAGAAGCAAAACAACAGCAAAGAAGGTAGGCCTACACAAATCACAAAACCTCACCATTCTGGAATGAAGTAGAGGGCTAATAAAGCAATCTGAAAACAATACAACTATGTCCCTATAATACAAGCCTGCAAGTCTCTCTCTCTCTCTCTCTCTCTCTCTCTCTCTCTCTCTCTCTCTCTCTCTCTCTCTCTCTCTCTTCTAGCTTGCTCGAAATTGGGGGGGGGGGGGGGGGGGGGACCGGAAGACATGTCTGCCCATCCGCCTCTGAGTCCCCCTATTCCTACGCCACTGGAGAAAAAGAAGCTCATTATGTTCCTATATTTTCGATCTACGGTATCCCCAAGGTGCAACAGCATCTCAAGTGCAAAGTGTTGCTGCTTGATATAAAGAGAAAGGACATAACAGATCAAGGGAGCTAGCTTTAGCCGTTAAAGGCAAGAAGCGCAAGGACCAAGAGTAACTGCAAGATGGGCCAGTTTATTGACAGATGTGTCACTGTTACTAGTTTTACGTTGCAGCCAGGGACATATTCCACACAGGCTGATCTTGTTGCAAGGCAGTATAATGCAACTGTAAGTGTGTGTGTGTGTGTGAGAGAGAGAGTGTGTGAGAGAGAGAAAGAGAGAAAGAGAGAGAGAGAGAGAGAGAGAGAGAGAGAGAGAGAGAGAGAGAGAGAGAGAGACGGGATGAGGTGTGTGCGCGCGTGCGCGCACGTGTATCAGTATGTGCGCGCGCGCGCGCGCGCGCGCGTGTGTGTGTGTAAGTAAGAGAGAGAAAGATAGAGATAGACAAAGAGAGAACGACAGACAGACAGACAATCAGAAAGACAAAGATAATTGGTGTATAAGTGTTAATGTGTATCTGTAGTCAGTATGAGCGAAGAAGATTACGATTGATGGCATTTGGGAACTTTTTCGAATCATGAGAATTGTTTTGCTATTATTGTCGTAGGCGTATCTCTTGGCTTCAGTTCACACACACACACACACACACACACACACACACACACACACACACACACACACACACACACACACACACACACACACACACACACACTTACACACACACACACACACACACACACACACACACACACACACACACACACACACACGCACGCACACACACACACGCACGTGCGCGCACACACAAACACACACACACTAATAGATACAAAAAAATCTTTATTGTTCAATTAAAGCATGCTTGAATACTTCTTTTATCATGCAAAAAGGAAAACGTTAAAAATGTAAAACATGTGCAGAAATTTGTAACAGGCCAAAAAATAATGTTAATCATGTAAACATGAAAATATTTACATTCATATGTTTAACATTAATGATTTGCTCAATAATAATAAGTTATCACAGTCAAATAACAATCCATTTCTGTACAGCTTAATAACATTTCATTTGCATCTTTCATTGTTGTTGTTTTTCATATATCGAAAAGTTATAACAGTACAAAGCATAAATATGCTTCAGAAATGGAGTATACTTGAATATTTCCAACAGAATATTACAACACACTGTTTATGACACATAGAACAACTGCAGCAGTAGCAGCAACAACAACAACAGCAGCGACAAAACGACAATTCATAGAACATAAAAGAAACGTGCGGTTTGCTTCTCTCCTTCGTGTTTGTGTGTTCAGTCTCGCTTCATGCTTCGGCACAATAATTTAACAACGTACAAAACGGCATCAAACTGTGCGAACAAGAAAACATTCAAAACTGTGCACTACAAATACCACACCATGGAAACATCTTGGCGACATTTCTGTACATTAAAAATCTACAAATTTAAAATGGTAGCAAACTATGGAGAGAGAGAGAGAGAGAGAGAGAGAGAGAGAGAGAGAGAGAGAGAGAGAGAGAGAGAGAGAGAGAGAGAGAGAGAGAGAGAGAGAGAGAGAGAGAGAGAGATTGATTGATTGATTGATTGAATTTTATTTATAGAGGGTAATAGAGTAAGCAATAACATGCTTTTTTACATCCAGCCCTCTGGACAGAATACAGAGAGAGAGAGAGAGAGAGAGAGAGAGAGAGAGAGAGAGAGAGAGAGAGAGAGAGAGAGAGAGAGAGAGAGAGAGAGAGAGAGAGAGAGAGAGAGAGAGAGAGAGAGAGAGTATTTTCCTAAGAGAAGATAATTCAATATAATAACAGACAGAAGTGGAGTAGGGGTGCCTGCCATAACTGTCTATAGATCTGTGTTCTTTATTCCTTTTGAGATAAACCGTTCTGGCAGGCACCCCTATATAATTTTTTTTTTTTTTAAATCTTCTTCACAGCTTATGATTATCTCCCTTAAAAATGAAATGTAGATATATCCAAGGAACAATAAATGAATGCGTAATGAAACAGAATAAAATTAACAACAACAGAAACAGCAACAGCAACAATAGTCAGAAAGAAAACGAAATCCATGCCACCAACAGCTCAGAGCTTATTGTAGGAAAGGGGCACAGAAGAGCGGGTCAAAGGGGGCAAACTCTGCAGGGAGGGGTTTTCAGACATGTACTTGAACTTGATCCAGTCCTCCTCGTTGTGGAAGCCGTACGAGTCTCGGGGAATGCCTGGCCCCACCTGTCAGCATCAACAAGCCAAAACGTTTTAGTCAAAAGCAGACACGTCTTCAACTTCAAGAATTGTTTTGTCGCATCAAGCGTTCATAAAAGAACTAAAAGGATGTCTTCTTCTTCGATCGTTCAGACAGTTTCCTGTCAATTATGAGCGCAGATGTGTCGTGCTGCCGTTATGCGCCTAACTAAGAAACAGTTAGGCCCAGCAAGTCCGACTTCGGTTGGAGGAAATCTTTTTGAAAGTGTTTCGTGAAAAAAGGCAAGAGAGTGGACCGGTAAGACAGAAAGATAGTAGATGACGGTAAGCAAAGGGAAAAGGCAGAGTCAAAGAGAGTGACAGATTAGAGGAAGCTACAAGCACATAACTTCCAGAAGGTGGGGGAACTATTTATATAAAGACACCCTGTTATCTCCATGGGGGATGATAGGATATGAAGGTTATCTTACTCAAAAGTTTATTTGGCCGCCATTTTGAATTCAGTTTAAACCAGTAATCCCATGAAAATGACACTTTTTTTTTTACATTACGTCAGAAACTATCAAAGCCTAAGCAGCATGTTGTTTTCCTGTATATCTTATAACATTATAGCACGATGGAATAAGCCCAAGTAGCCGCCATTTTGAGTGTCAGTTTTACATTTAAAGCTGGTGATAAACGAATAACCAAACACTAGATTTGAAACCCCATCCCTCCAAGAAAGGACACAACAAATAAACAAATAAAAACAAGGATATAAAAATAAGCAAACATTCCTAAACCTTTAACACACATTCTCTATCCTGTGCATCGACATTAACAGCTAAAGTGATATAGTTGCTCCATTACTATCTTTTGAACCACACATCAACGATACTGTTAAAAAGGCAAACCGTACTGCTGGACTACTAATCAGGGTCTGTATTCACGTTGAGATAGCATGAGACTTAGCATCATGCTAACTTAGAAGCTCTTCCAAAAGTCCTATTAAATCCTATAGGACATTGGAAGAGCTTCTAAGTTAGCATCATGCTAAGTCTCATGCTATCTCAACGTGAATACAGGCCCAGAACAATAACTAATAAATCAAAGGAAATTATGCTACCTCTTTATAAAACATTAGTACGCCCCTTATTAGAGTATGGAAATCCTGTCTGGTGTCCCTTTTTGAGAAAAACATGTTGATCATTTAGAAGGTGTCCAAACGGGATTTATGAATACAATCATTGGAACCATAGATATGGACTATGAGGACAGACTAAAGTATTTGGGAATACCTAGTTTGGAATACAGACGTTTTGATTGAGGTGTATAAAATTCTTAACAAGTTTTATGATCCTAACACAACTAAAACTTTACTAACTTTAACTGACGAGGAGAGAACACGAGGGCATGATTTAAAACTAACAAAAAAACTAAATAACAGTCGTTCAGCTAAAAAACATTTTTACTAAAAGAGTAATAACTGCATGGAACAATCTTTCTAATGAAACTGTGAATGCATCATCACTAAATATGTTCAAAAATCTTATTGACAAAAAATTTAATACTATTATGTACTCCACAAATTTGGAGAAATAAAAAACAAATAAAAAACAAAAAAAACAAATACACAATAGCCGAAGTAATTCACGGGCCAAAAAAAAAGAAGAAAACATTTGAGAAAAATATCTAGAGGGCAAAAGGCTTCAAAAGCCTACAGAGCCTAAACTGATATGATATGATATGATATGATATGATATGATATGATATGATAAAGATTAACATTAATTGGCGTAACTCCCTAAAATTAAAAACAACAACTGAAAGGCAGGGATCCAGGGGCCGCCCAGCGCCCCGGCGGGGTACGGCGGCAGAGCCCTGTTGAACCGTTCTGGGGGGCGACGCAAGAGAGATAACGAGACAGACAGACAGTTAAAATGATGGACAGAGACCGTTTGAGTCCGACAAGCCTTGTGAAATGACTACGCATATATTGCATTTGAAACCAATTATAGCATCACCATGCTGTTTTCAAGATTCCCCGAGAGAGACTTTCTGGATAGAACAAACAAGTTCAAAAGGCCCCAAATCACTTGTGGTCGATTGTTTATGAATTAAAGAAATGAAAGTTCAGTTTCTGGTAACATTTTTTTTTTTTTTTAAACACAACTGAAATCAGTGTGAAACTGACAGAGCTGCCATGTCACAATCCTCCATCCTAATGACTTGGCCAACATCTTCAGCTGCCATGTTACAATCCTCCATCCTAATGACTTGGCCAACATCTTCAGCTGCCATGTTACAATCCTCCATCCTAATGACTTGGCCAACGTCTTCAGCTGCCATGTTACAATCCTCCATCCTAATGACTTGGCCAACGTCTTCAGCTGCCATGTTACAATCCTCCATCCTAATGACTTGGCCAACGTCTTCAGCTGCCATGTTACAATCCTCCATCCTAATGACTTGGCCAACATCTTCAGCTGCCATGTTACAATCCTCCATCCTAATGACTTGGCCAACATCTTCAGCTGCCATGTTACAATCCTCCATCCTAATGACTTGGCCAACATCTTCAGCTGCCATGTTACAATCCTCCATCCTAATGACTTGGCCAACGTCTTCAGCTGCCATGTTACAATCCTCCATCCTAATGACTTGGCCCAAACTAATGACTTGGCCAACATCTTCAGCTGCCATGTTACAATCCTCCATCCTAATGACTTGGCCAACATCTTCAGCCTGCCATGTTGGCCAACGTCTTCAGCTGCCAATCCTCCATCCTAATGACTTGGCCAACATCTTCAGCTGCCATGTTACAATCCTCCATCCTAATGACTTGGCCAACGTCTTCAGCTGCCATGTTACAATCCTCCATCCTAATGACTTGGCCAACGTCTTCAGCTGCCATGTTACAATCCTCCATCCTAATGACTTGGCCAACGTCTTCAGCTGCCATGTTACAATCCTCCATCCTAATGACTTGGCCAACGTCTTCAGCTGCCATGTTACAATCCTCCATCCTAATGACTTGGCCAACGTCTTCAGCTGCCATGTTACAATCCTCCATCCTAATGACTTGGCCAACATCTTCAGCTGCCATGTTACAATCCTCCATCCTAATGACTTGGCCAACATCTTCAGCTGCCATGTTACAATCCTCCATCCTAATGACTTGACCAACATCTTCAGCTGCCATGTTACAATCCTCCATCCTAATGACTTGACCAACATCTTCAGCTGCCATGTTACAATCCTCCATCCTAATGACTTGGCCAACGTCTTCAGCTGCCATGTTACAATCCTCCATCCTAATGACTTGACCAACATCTTCAGCTGCCATGTTACAATCCTCCATCCTAATGACTTGGCCAACGTCTTCAGCTGCCATGTTACAATCCTCCATCCTAATGACTTGGCCAACGTCTTCAGCTGCCATGTTACAATCCTCCATCCTAATGACTTGGCCAACGTCTTCAGCTGCCATGTTACAATCCTCCATCCTAATGACTTGACCAACATCTTCAGCTGCCATGTTACAATCCTCCATCCTAATGACTTGGCCAACGTCTTCAGCTGCCATGTTACAATCCTCCATCCTAATGACTTGGCCAACGTCTTCAGCTGCCATGTTACAATCCTCCATCCTAATGACTTGGCCAACGTCTTCAGCTGCCATGTTACTATCCTCCATCCTAATGACTTGGCCAACGTCTTCAGCTGCCATGTTACAATCCTCCATCCTAATGACTTGGCCAACGTCTTCAGCTGCCATGTTACAATCCTCCATCCTAATGACTTGGCCAACATCTTCAGCTGCCATGTTACAATCCTCCATCCTAATGACTTGGCCAACATCTTCAGCTGCCATGTTACAATCCTCCATCCTAATGACTTGGCCAACGTCTTCAGCTGCCATGTTACAATCCTCCATCCTAATGACTTGGCCAACGTCTTCAGCTGCCATGTTACAATCCTCCATCCTAATGACTTGGCCAACGTCTTCAGCTGCCATGTTACAATCCTCCATCCTAATGACTTGGCCAACGTCTTCAGCTGCCATGTTACTATCCTCCATCCTAATGACTTGGCCAACGTCTTCAGCTGCCATGTTACAATCCTCCATCCTAATGACTTGGCCAACGTCTTCAGCTGCCATGTTACAATCCTCCATCCTAATGACTTGGCCAACGTCTTCAGCTGCCATGTTACAATCCTCCATCCTAATGACTTGGCCAACATCTTCAGCTGCCATGTTACAATCCTCCATCCTAATGACTTGGCCAACGTCTTCAGCTGCCATGTTACTATCCTCCATCCTAATGACTTGGCCAACGTCTTCAGCTGCCATGTTACAATCCTCCATCCTAATGACTTGGCCAACGTCTTCAGCTGCCATGTTACTATCCTCCATCCTAATGACTTGGCCAACGTCTTCAGCTGCCATGTTACAATCCTCCATCCTAATGACTTGGCCAACGTCTTCAGCTGCCATGTTACAATCCTCCATCCTAATGACTTGGCCAACGTCTTCAGCTGCCATGTTACAATCCTCCATCCTAATGACTTGGCCAACGTCTTCAGCTGCCATGTTACTATCCTCCATCCTAATGACTTGGCCAACGTCTTCAGCTGCTTTCTTCAGTGATGAAAACAGGCTCACTAGAGTTTCATTTATGAAAGCAACGGATTCTTTGACAACGTTATTTTACGTAGTTCAGAGCATTGTTATGAATGAGACCCCTCTGCCACTGCAGTACAAGACACGCACGTCTGATTGACTGATTGACTGACTGACTGACAGTCTGTCTGTCTGTCTGTCTGTCTGTCTGTCTGTCTGTCTGTCTGTCTGTCTGAGTCTCTCTCTCTCTCTCTCTGAGTCTCTCTCTCTCTCTCTCTCTCTCTCTCTCTCTCCTCTCTCTCTCTCTCTCTCTCTCTCTCAGCCCATCTGTTCGTGTACCCAGGTGTCTGAGGGAGGGTAGAAGTACCCGGGGCCATCCCATGTCCTGATCCATCACACACACACACACACACACACACACACACACACACACACACACACACACACACACACACACACCTACCTGTTCGTGTACCCAGGTGTCTGAGGGAGGGTAGAAGTACCCGGGGCCATCCCATGTCCTGATCCAGGCCTTGGTCCTGAAGGGAATCAGCTGAGGGAGGGGCTCACGACGGTTGAGGTCCGGATACCCTGACAGAGAGATGCCTGGAGGGGGAAGAGGACAGAAGAAGAGGGATCGCTTAGTGGACTGAGAGGCATTACACAGAACATACTCACCAACTATTACTAAGTTAGAACAGTAATTCAAAGCATAATGTTCAAGCTCTAAGCCTTTGTAGCCTACATGCATGCACAACCCCACGCACACGTTCACAAGCGCACACAAGCCAGACGCGTTACTCCCAACGATACCTAAGCTTGGCTTGGCAACAGACGCATATAAGCATTTGAACTAATTAGATTCCATCCGTATGCCTCTCCTTCTGTGTGCTTCATCATTCTACAAAGTCTCTATCAACCCGCCGTAGGATCCAACCCCCAACCCACCTGGTCTATAACGAGGACAAGACAATCTCATCAGTCTACCTCCCCCCCCCCCCCCTTCCTGCAAGACCAGCAACAGGAAGACAGTTCTCTTTATTTCTACGTACCATCAGTGAGTGGAACTCCCTTCTATCTGAGGTCGTAACATCACCCTCAGTGAAAGGCTTCAAATCCCGAATTTAATCAACCCCCCTCCGCCCCCCCCCCCCTCTCCATCTACCCCTCATATACATACCCACCCACCCGTCTTAGCCCATGGCCCCCAGTTAAACCCCCCCCCCCCCCCCCCCCCCCCCCCCCCCCCAGTCTTGTTCCCCAATCCATCTTCACTGAAACCGATAGCCGCTAAACTGGAGTCCCCCAATTTCTACCGCAACAGAACCATCACCAAGATGATGGCAGTTGTTTTGTGAAAGAAGAGAAGAAGATAGGGGTAGACACAGACACAGAGAGAGAGACTAATAAACCCATTCACCATTGGGACACACTATCTCTGCTTCCGAAACTCTCTCCTTTGTTCCTCAGACTGCTTCAAACAGAAAGATACAGACAAAGTGACAGACAGACAGACAGATATACAGGCAAGGTTAAACATTCAGAACAGTGTATTCACCACTGGGCTGGGGCACGCTATCTCTCTGCCTCTGAAAGTCCCGCCATTGCTCCTCCGACTCCATCAAGATGGCGTCTCTACGGGCTTCCCTGGGCAAAGACCTGTACTCAGCAAAGGACAGCCAGGCGCGCTCTGAGGGCACGTAGTAGCCCGGGCCCATGTAGACGTGGGACTTGCCGTCCCCACACAGGTAGTTGTTGACGGGCACGTGGTTGAAGGGGCCCCGGGAATGGAGGAACACCCCCTTGCTGGTGCCGTAACGAGACCCGTAGCGAGGGCCCGACATGGTGAGGGGAGAGAGAGAGAGAGAGAGAGCTGTAGGGGAAAGAAAAGGATGAAACAATTAGCAGATTTAAAACTCTGATGAAAAGAAAGAAGGAAGAAAAGAGAAAAAAGCAAAGAAGGAAGAAAGGAAGGAAGGAAGAAAGAAAGAAGAAGAAAAACCGACACCACCTGCTACATAAGTGTAGAGTGGCACAGAGGTAACGCGTTCGCCTCGTGTCAAGTAAACCCGAGTTCGAACCTGGGTACAGGGGATATTTTTCCTGTCACTTTGCACTAGATTAGCAGCTTACTGTCTGAACGAAGGGAGTCTTTCGGATGACACCACGATAGAACAGAGGAGGCGTTCGCCTCGTGTCAAGTAAACCCGACGTACAAAACTAGTCTTGTCTTTCGGATGATACGATGGTCAACGAAAAAGTTGTCATTTGGTCAAAATTTACCCACCCACCTCCCTTTCCTTCCTCATCAGTCACACAAAAACTGCATGCAAAACAAATAAAAAATTGGGTGGCGCACCTCTGGCTGCGAGGCGCTCTCCTGGTGGGAGCAACCCGAATTTCACAGACACCTCTGTGACTATAAAGTACCTAATACCTAAGAAATAGAACTTGGAGGAGGGGGAGGGGGGAGGGGGAGGAGGACGGGTGAGGAGGAGAAGAAGAAGAACAAAGAAGAAGAAAAAAAGGATTCCTTCAGCTATGTTTATCATTCGCAACATGTTTGTACTTTTTTCTTTTTTTTGCCCAACCTTTCTTTTCTCCAACCCCCTGTCTGCACTTCCATCCCGCACCCCCTCATTTCCCTCCTCAGCGGAAAAATGCGAAAAAGAAAGTAGAAAGTAGAGCATCCAAAAACCAAAATATCAACAAATAATCAAAATCAACTGAATGACATTGGGTGATTGAATACACAAAGTATCGTGATCTTGTCTTTCGTCTTTTAATTCAGATGAACATTTCTAGAGTTTGTCAAAATTCACTACGACTTTTATATTGTAGATTTCGATAAGGATCGTAGATACAAAAACAAAAGAGAGAGAGAGAGAGAGAGAGAGAGAGAGAGAGAGAGAGAGAGAGAGAGAGAGAGAGAGAGAGAGAGAGAGAGAGAGAGAGAGAGAGAGAGAGAGAGAGAGAGAGAGAGAGAGAGAGAGAGATATGTAAACAAACTATGTTAAGAAATAGACCACTATGCAATTCAAAGAAAATAAACTACAACACTTACATTTCGTCAAGTTACTGCGCTGGGTTCTCTCAGTGTGTTGGGTTTCTAGCAGAAGACAACTTCCTGTGCGCGTGCATGCTTTACTCGTCACCTAGCAACGGCAGACGGCAGCGACATCTGCAGGGGAACGATGCAGGCAGCAACACGGTGAGTTTCCAGGTTTAATTTTAAGCTTATATTCACATTCAGATGCCTTCATGTAGGTAAATGGGTAGAATTGATTGCAACTGAATGCTTCTTTTGCATTATGCGAACTTGGTGGGAATTGGTTTCTGTGTAAATTGTAAATTTGGCTGCTAAAATGTCCATCGGTTCGCCTTCATGTTTGTGTTTACCTCCATTTTTAAAAGACGAGGTTGGAAGTTGTAGGCCCATGCGACAGGCCCACTTTTGTGTCAATTTTAAAAGTACAAGGAAAGTGTTGGCATTAAAATAGGATTGATGTGTTTTAATAATTGATCCTTTTTTAAATTAAAGTTTAATTGGACAGTTTTTAATTCTGTTTTGAAGTATGTTTGAGTGGTTTTGCTTAGTTGACAAAGTTTTGCTGGTCTACTTTCATTTTCCTTTAGTTTTAACTCATTCGCATCGCAACGATTTTGAATTATTAAAAAAACTTCACAAATCACTCCAGCCATACATAAACAAAAAGAGAAATGAAAGAAGATTACAGGTTTTTACTTCAAGTTTAGACATTGTGGCCACGCACAGTCAAGAAGAAGACAGGGAAGTGGTAGATCAGACTTTTATATAATTATATTATTATTATTATATATATATATATTATTATTATATATATATAAACTTTATATAGAAAAACTCTCTACACTGATTGGTTTCCCCACAACAAACCACTACAAAAGCAACATCAGAGGCAAAATTGTGGTCTAAGGGAGCGAAGCGAGTTTAGAACTAATAGAAGTGACCAAGGTATGGTGTGCACAGATGTACTTCCCTTTGAAGCAAATGCATCAAATTGACAGCTATCTATTAATTCTGGACATATATGGCCATATTTATAATTTATATGGTTTCAGTCCATCCTTAACTATCAAATTTTCGCATTAATTTTTACTGAGATTGTGTGAAGCAACATTCTGCCAGCCATGGAATATGCGAGCTCAGTTTGGGACCCTCACAGTCACACTGACAGGCTGATCACTGATCTTGAAAAAGTTCAGCGCAGGGTGGCACGATATGTCCTGAATAGACACAGGAATTAATCTAGCCTTAGCTTCAACGCAATGCTCCACCATCTGCAGTGGTCTACCTTGGCCGAACGCCGCCGTGCAACCAGGCTTGGCACATTCTACAAAATGATGAATGGACAAGCATGCATCAGGTGCAGGTCCCTCCAACCTCTACCCCCCAGCAGCAGAAGACACAACCACAACCTACAATTCGAAAGAATCCCCCCAACAACTGACTACAGAAACAATTCTTTCTTCCACAAAACCATCCGAGACTGGAACTCCCTGCCCCCAGAAATCATCCAGTCCCCCACGCTCAGCTCCTTCATATTAAGGGTGCTGAAGCTAGGTCCTTCCTTCCCCCTCTCCTCCCCTCCCCTCCCACCGCTTCTTCTATTTTATTTTTTGTTTTCTTCTTTCTTATGTGGGGCCAGGTGTTCTGGGACTAGCTGGGGGTGCCTAACTGCCCTACATGCTCTCTTATCTGTCTAGCAGGGTTCATACTAAATAATCATAGGGGCCTTACCAGTCCTTATAACTTAATATAAGTCTTGACTAATTGAAATCTCCAAGTAAGGCCTTACGAGTGCTTACATTCACTTCAAGGTCCTTACAAGTCCTGACAGCTGCCCAAAACTGCCTTGAGCAGCAAGACCATACTCAAAATAGATCGCAGAAGCAGCACTTTTACATTTGAGAAACATCACTCAGCATCTACTCCACCTTACCCCCCTCCCCCACCTTCCCGTTTCAACTGACCGCTTATCAGACGAACGATGCACCGCAAGTTGTCAAGAGAAATTGGACTGAAATCTCGTTCTTTATCCTGGTGTCGTTTTGCGAGAAAACATGTACATGTATATCTGTGTCGGCCATAGTTTTTGTATATGCTTAGACATTGTTCGTAATGCTGGGAAAGTGTTCCTTTCAAGATCGTTGGCTAAAAGATGGACATTATCCTTAGGCCTACAGGTCCTTACTTGGGGATAGCTGCAAGCCCTGGGAACCCTGTCTAGGCTTTTTTTTCTTCTCCCGCAAAGCAATTTTTCTTTGAACCCCAATATATGTCCGTTATTACCGGTTACGGCAGGTGGACATCATTGGCAGAAGAAGGAAAGGGCTAGGGCTAGGGACGTTGTGCCAAGCACATAGCCCTATCGAGCTTTTGAATGTCCCATCATTTTGTTAAAATATATAAGGTCAATGATGATCGCTCAGTCTTTTGTGACGATCTTATTCGTCATAGTCATATTTTATGTCACTGAAATATGGCCAAGTAGATCTTTGAAGGTGTTTGTATCTTGCGCACATTTGACGTTAGCAGGCAACATGTTCCATAGAGGTGCAACTCGGTTACTAAAACATCATTTTCTTTTGTTACTGCGACTCGCCGACTGTATTCGATAAAGAGTTTGTTAGTACTATTTCTGGTTTAATTATAATCTAGTAACTTCAAACGATCAGCTTAGGATCACTGTCATGAAACTGTAAGAACCAGACTATGAGATTGAGAGTGGTATTACATGAGGGGGGTGTTTTTGCCCTGTCTTCTTTCAGAGTCAGAACGGAGCTGCCTGCTACCAACCCCTCCAACACTCTCTGAAGAAAAAATAAGTAAAGCGCTGTTTGATTAATTGACTCAACAATGTATTAATCGGTTAATACTGTGTTTTCGTTTCAGACCAAAATCTTTCGGCGTCCGAGCGGAGCTGCCTGCTCCCCGCCACTCCACCCCCAGCAACAACTATTTCTCGGGGGACGGCAAGTCCTACATCTGGGGCGGGGCCGCCTTCTACGTGCCGTCAGAACGATCGTGGATCAGCTATGCCGACCATCGCTCGCTGCCGAGTGACACCAAGAGAGATGGCATCGACATGCAGAGCGAGGACCAGTGGGTCAACTTCATGAGGAACAGAGATCAGCCCTCTGGTACGAATAATATTAATTAATGTGTGTGTGTGTACAGAGTGAAGATATCTGGGTCAACTTCATGAGGAATAGGGATCAACCTTCAGATATGAATAATATTGATTAATGATTGTGTGTGTGTGCACAGAGCGAAGATAACTGGGTCAACTTCATGAGGAATAGGGATCAACCTTCAGATATGAATAATATTGATTAATGATTGTGTGTGTGTCTCTGTGTGTATGTGTGTGTACCGTATTTTACGGCCTATCAGGCGCACCTGATTTATAAGGCACAACCCTCAAATTTAACACAACATTCAGATTTTGTTACTCGTTTTTCTTACTATTTTATCAGTCAATTTATTTTAAGGCACAGGGGTCTCAGTCTGGTAAAAACGTATTGCTTTATAGACCGTAAAATACGGTGTGCGTTTGTGTATGTGTACACATGCAGTATGAAGATTAGAGCGTTAACTTCATGAGGATGAGAGATCAACTTTCAGAGGTGTGTGAGAGAGAGAGAGAGAGAGAGAGAGAGGGTTGTATGCAAGGGATTTCAGGCAATGTTTAACTTTGATCTTTGCAAAGTATCATGAACATATAATGATGTATTTCCCAAAAGAGCTGTAAACGACCCATTGTTGTAATTCTTCCTCTTCATTTCAGGTTACTACTTTCCTCGTGTTGGCATCAAACCCAGCAACATCCCAGAGCTGCGGCTGAACGGCTACACCCGCGCGCTGCCCTCCATGCCGGGCAGAGAACTCTTCCTGCAGCCATGGCCCAAATCCGACGCCTGGACGCCCCCTGTCAGGAGAGGCAGGGGAGAGTACTACGGATACTATCACGAGGGCATCGAAAATGAGCGAAGGAGGAGACACCAGGAATTGCCGATCACGCAGCGCATCGACGCCGGCCATGTTCCAACGTTTGCCTACAACAATCGCTGGGGCTTCGATCAGCCCTGAAACTGATGGTTTTGTTGTTAGTGTGTGGGTTTGTGCTGTGACTTGCTGAAGCATTTGTCTTTGGCTCTGTGGAATTTTGTTGTGGCTTTGTTCCTGCATTGTTGCATACTTTTTTTGGGGGTGGGGGGTTGCCTTTTTCTCAAATGTGCTTGATGCATTGTCCTTCTTTCCTTTGTTTTATAAATCTTTTTGTTTTGTCTTTGTCTAATCCAAACATGCTTGATGCTTGTGTGTGCATCTACTGTTTGGTAAATGTGCTTTGATCTCATTGTAATGCTTTGTTATACCCTCCCCCCTTTTTAAAAAAAGTCTTTTGGAACTTTGTAAGATCTTGTGATGGTTTGGACCCAGACTTAGTAAGCAATCTCACTGCATTTCCTTGTTGATTTATTGTAAAATCCCTAACAAACGCCCAGTATCTAGCAAATGTCCACCCCCCACTTTGGGCCAAAAGGGATTTTTTTTCAGTACAAAGGGGTGTATACCTAGCAAACGCCTATCCCCTGATTTTGTCCAAAATCTGGGCAGAGGGAGGGAGTTGCTAGGGATTTTACGTTTGTAGCTATGCTTATATCCTTACATCAAGAAGTGAGGAATAGCATAGCTAAATCTACAATGAGAAATAATGAGATGAAATTGTGAATTGCACATTTCATTATTTATGAGCAATGCCAGCGTTACAGCATTGTGACCATGATGTAGCGGGCCAGGTGACCTGATTACCTTTGGTAGACAATGTGCTCATTGTTTGAACAATGCCAGCGTTACAGCATTGTGACCATGATGTAGCGGGCCAGGTGACCTGATTACTGTTGGTAGACAATGTGCTCATTGTTTGAACAATGCCAGCGTTACAGCATTGTGACCATGATGTAGCGGGCCAGGTGACCTGATTACCGTTGGTAGACAATGTGCTCATTGTTTGAACAATGCCAGTGTTACAGCATTGTGACCACTGTAGCGGGCCAGGTGACCTGATTACTGTTGGTAGACAATGTGCTCATTGTTTGAACAATGCCAGTGTTACAGCATTGTGACCATGATGTAGCGGGCCAGGTGACCTGATTACCTTTGGTAGACAATATGCTCATTGTTTGAACAATGCCAGCGTTACAGCATTGTGACCACTGTAGCGGGCCAGGTGACCTGATTACCTTTGGTAGACAATGTGCTCATTGTTTGAACAATGCCAGCGTTACAGCATTGTGACCACTGTAGCGGGCCAGGTGACCTGATTACCGTTGGTAGACAATGTGCTCATTGTTTGAACAATGCCAGCGTTACAGCATTGTGACCACTGTAGCGGGCCAGGTGACCTGATTACCTTTGGTAGACAATGTGCTCATTGTTTGAACAATGCCAGTGTTACAGCATTGTGACCATGATGTAGCGGGCCAGGTGACCTGATTACCTTTGGTAGACAATGTGCTCATTGTTTGAACAATGCCAGCGTTACAGCATTGTGACCACTGTAGCGGGCCAGGTGACCTGATTACTGTTGGTAGACAATGTGCTCATTGTTTGAACAATGCCAGTGTTACAGCATTGTGACCATGATGTAGCGGGCCATGTGACCTGATTACCGTTGGTAGACAATGTGCTCATTGTTTGAACAATGCCAGTGTTACAGCATTGTGACCATGATGTAGCGGGCCAGGTGACCTGATTACCGTTGGTAGACAATATGCTCATTGTTCTCTCTTCAATAGTCGAACTATATTTTACCATAACCTCTTTTTATAAATCACAAGCTGAAAGTTCCAGTTGCTTACTGTTAAAAATTATTAAATCCATTCCATTGTTCGGGTAAGATAGGCCGGTTTGAACATACACTTAGGCAATGGGACAACGTTATGAAAAGAAAGGTGAAAACAATTGTCAGGTGGTAACATTTTAAACAATCTTGCCCAAATAATGTTAGTTTTTGATGGGAATGAAGGGGAGGGAGTAAAGGGTCAAATAATGTTAGTTTTTGATGGGAATGAAGGGGAGGGAGTAAAGGGGTCAAATAATGTTAGTTTTTGATGGGAATGAAGGGGAGGGAGTAAGGGGTCAAATAATGTTAGTTTTTGATGGGAATGAAGGGGAGGGAGTAAAGGGTTCAATTTAAAGAAGCAATGTACTGTTTCTGGTTTTGTTGTTTTTGTATAAAAATAATTTCAAGTGTCTCTCATGTACAGTAAAAGCTTTTTTTCTAAAAACATTGTAAGCAGCTTTTAAAATGAGAGGAATGCCAATTATTGTTCATCCTATTGATATCAAATCATAACAAATGGAGAAAATAAGAGGGGAGGGAGTGGGGGGGGGGGGGGGGGGGTGAGAGTGTCATGATGATCAAGTGCATGCTTCATTCTTAATAAATAAATAAATACAAAGCTGTGATAGACCAATCTGTGATAGTATGCTACAGTGTACATTTTTATTGATGCACAATTTCAGCTGCAGTCATGTACAGTACTTGAATGATTTGCTTGATGCTAGCCTATCATATCTGCAAAGATATCAGCAATCAACAATTCAAATAAAGGCTGAAAACACAGAGAAATTGTGTTTTTGTTGTTGACTTTTATTTCAACTGTTACAAAAACAGTAGAATAATCTGTCATGCTTTTAGACTAACTGCCTATGTCAGACTTGAGCATTGTTGCAATACATGTTGCAACAAGAATTGGTCTTCAACTGCTGTCAAATGTTTTTACAAAAGTTGTTATCCAAAATCTCGAGACTCTTATAAAACCTTATAAAAGTCAGTGCGAGAGGCCTTGTGATATTTTTGTTCTTCTGAAAACTGCAAAAAAATGAGTAGGCAATTATTGTATAAGCACAACACTTTATGATCAGATCAGGATGCATCAACTAAGAAATATATATGTTGTCATCAGTTAGGACTAAGGTTCTCTGTTCTGACATGCAGGAAAATATCGCTGCACTCACACATTTCCATGTACACGTTTTGTGTGCGCACACTTTTCATACATTTTCTATACCACAACTTTGCACTCCACACACACACATACACACACACACACACACATATCTTATCTCCCTCTCTGAATCTCCACACAAACACACACACAGTCACACTTCATATACACACGCAAAAACAACTACCCCTTCTTTACACATACAACTTTCCAAACATCACCAAGTACTCCTCATTTATTGCAATCAATGTTTCATTTAAAGACATTCAAACAACTCAAAATAATAACAATAAAAAACAAGATGAGAAATAAAGCAAGGTGTTCTAAAGACGTTCAGGATTGCTTTAATAAAAGATAAACAATTCTCTTCCAGTCAGTCGGAATCTGTTGCCAGTTCATCACAGCAAGCACCTGAAAAGATACAGCATCACGTTTAGGATGTAGAAAGTTAGGAAAGGGAGGTGTGCACGCACGCACACACACACACAATGCAACACACACACCACAGTGACACACACACAATGCAACACGCACCACAGTGACACACACACACACACAATGCAACACACACCACAGTGACACACACACAACAAACTCTTTCACTTTCTCTCTCCCTCTCTCATCATGCATTCCTAGCAATAGCTTTTTTTCCCATCAGACACCAATTTCGCCTCTCTGTATCTCTGCATCGATATTGAGTGAGAGAGAGGGCTCACTCAATGTCGATATTGAGTGAGAGAGAGGGCTCACTCAATGTCGATGTCAGCACTAACCCTCTATCTGTTTCTCTCGCCCCTTCCATCCATCTTTCTCTTTCATTCACTCTCCATGCAGGCCTAGCAATGACACCATCCTTTCTGATTCATCGTTTGTATTTTTCTCATTTATACTAAGTATAGCTGATTTTAATCCCATATCTCTCTCTCTCTCTCTCAATCTCTCTCGCTTTCTCTCTCTCCCTCTTTCTCTGTCTCTCTCCCTCCCTCTCTCTCTCTCAATCTGTCTCTCTCTCTCTCTCCCCCTCCCCCTCTCTCTCTCTCTCTCTCAATCTCTCACATTCCTTTACCATGCAGTCCTGGCAGTGACAGCCTCCTTTCTAACCAGTCGCTTTTTGTCGTCAATCGCTGATTTCAGCGCTCTCAGCACTGATGGCTTGTGGGGCTGAATGGCGGCGGGGGGCAGGAGGATCATCTCCCTTAGACAGCGCACTGCCGCTATACGCACATGCTGAAACATTTGACAAAAATACTGTGGTAGCTTTATCCATGAAAATATTTTATCTGCTGCTCTACGTCCATGCTGAAAGTTTCAGAGAAACATTACAAAGTAATGCAAATTATTCACCTCTGTGAAAAAACTAATCACAAAGGACTGTCAATTGTCAACAAATTTATTCTTTGACTCTATAGATTATACACATGATTAGCATGCTTTAAAACATGCATAAGTGTGACTACCGTATTGTATTGACTACAAGGCGCTTCTAATTATAAGGTGCACCCCCTGAATTTGACAGACACATGGCGCAACGCATTTGAAGGTGCATGCAATATGATCGAACAAAAGCAAAGAATAGATCGAAAACATGAGATCGACTCAAACAAAAGTTTGGTATTTTGCCTAGTTCTGTCAAAACAATCTTCAGAATGACAGAAATTACACTCACATCGCTATCCGGATATCAGAGAGCCCAGAAAAGTCAGAATTGAAAAACACGGAGTAGATTGCCACAATGAGTTTGGGCTCCAGTAGCCTATGTCCGCCATGATTGTTATTGCCTTCAGCTGTTGAAACCAGGGCTGCGATGTCATATCCTGATTCAACACACACACCCACCCTTCTGTGAATGTGTCGTCTGCTTCAGCGGCCTCATTCAGGATTTTGGCCTGATAGTCCATCTCGATACTTGCGACATGAATGGACTTCACAACGAACTTTGTTTGATCAGATTTCAGTCATACTGTGTGCAACACATTTTCAGGTGAAGGGTCTCAGTTGAGGAAAACAGTATAAATATGGTGCTCCCTCTTTGTAAGGACCGCCCGAGCTTCACAGAAAGCAGTCCATCACAGTGTGAAAGAATCGTTCATAAATTACAAGACAATGTCATACACTGAGACCAATAATCTTGAGGGATGAACAGTTTTAGCAACAACACTCGCTCTGCTCAAAATTTCATTTAAAATGTCTTCACAATTTTAACTACTAAATGTTATACCCCTTCCCCTAACCCACATAAGAAAAAAAAATGCTAGGTATAGATTATTTATTTTTATAGAATTAATCCACGGAAGAGGCGAGAAGCTTTAAGTAAGATTAACCCCTTCACTGCCAGCCCCATGTGTACTACCGCCTTACAGCCATTGTTATGATGTCATTGATGATGTCTGAACTTTTGATGTCACAACTCTGGAATGCAGCTTACTGCTTGAAAACATTTGTTTAAAAAGATCTATGGACCATTTTGTCAGATTCAGAGTGTAATCGCCTGTGTCTTTTCAGTTTTATAATAGTAACAACGACCATAATAACCTCTGTCAGATTCAGAGTCTAATCACCTGTGTCTGTTCAGTTTTATAATAGTAACAACGACCATAATAACCTCTGGCAGTGAAGGGGTCAAACAGTTGAAGGGAGCAAGAAGCAACCACAAGATGCAAACAAAGAGGGACTTGTTTTGCTTTGAGAGAAAACTGTTCAAAGTCTTCTATCATGATTCCCACCTTTACTGCCATACAGAATGCTACAGTCTACTGTTCAAAGTCATCTATCATGATTCCCACCTTTACTGCCATACAGAATGCTACAGTCTACTGTTCAAAGTCTTCTATCATGATTCCCACCTTTACTGCCATACAGAATGCTAGTCTACTGTTCAAAGTCTTCTATCATGATTCCCACCTTTACTGCCATACAGAATGCTAGTCTACTGTTCAAATTCTTCTATCATGATTCCCACCTTTACTGCCAAGTGCCATACAGAATGCTAGTCTACTGTTCAAATTCTTCTATCATGATTCCCAATGCCATACAGAATGCTAGTCTACTGTTCAAAGTCTTCTATCATGATTCCCACCTTTGTTGCCATACAGAATGCTACAGTCTACTGTTCAAAGTCTTCTATCATGATTCCCACCTTTACTGCCAAGTGCCATACAGAATGCTAGTCTACTGTTCAAAGTCTTCTATCATGATTCCCACCTTTGTTGCCATACAGAATGCTACAGTCTACTGTTCAAATTCTTCTATCATGATTCCCACCTTTACTGCCATACAGAATGCTAGTCTACTGTTCAAAGTCTTCTATCATGATTCCCACCTTTACTGCCATACAGAATGCTACAGTCTACTGTTCAAATTCTTCTATCATGATTCCCACCTTTGCTGCGATATAGAATGCTACAGTCTACTGTTCAAAGTCTTCTATCATGATTCCCACCTTTACTGCCATACAGAATGCTACAGTCTACTGTTCAAATTCTTCTATCATGATTCCCACCTTTACTGCCATACAGAATGCTACAGTCTACTGTTCAAATTCTTCTATCATGATTCCCACCTTTACTGCCATACAGAATGCTACAGTCTACTGTTCAAAGTCTTCTATCATGATTCCCACCTTTACTGCCATACAGAATGCTACAGTCTACTGTTCAAATTCTTCTATCATGATTCCCACCTTTACTGCCATACAGAATGCTACAGTCTACTGTTCAAATTCTTCTATCATGATTCCCACCTTTGTTGCCATACAGAATGCTAGTCTACTGTTCAAATTCTTCTATCATGATTCCCACCTTTGCTGCGATATAGAATGCTACAGTCTACTGTTCAAAGTCTTCTATCATGATTCCCACCTTTGCTGCGATATAGAATGCTAGTCTACTGTTCAAAGTCTTCTATCATGATTCCCACCTTTACTGCCATACAGAATGCTACAGTCTACTGTTCAAATTCTTCTATCATGATTCCCACCTTTGCTGCGATACAGAATGCTACAGTCTACTGTTCAAAGTCTTCTATCATGATTCCCACCTTTACTGCCATACAGAATGCTACAGTCTACTGTTCAAATTCTTCTATCATGATTCCCACCTTTGCTGCGATACAGAATGCTACAGTCTACTGTTCAAAGTCTTCTATCATGATTCCCACCTTTACTGCCATACAGAATGCTACAGTCTACTGTTCAAATTCTTCTATCATGATTCCCACCTTTGCTGCGATACAGAATGCTACAGTCTACTGTTCAAATTCTTCTATCATGATTCCCACCTTTACTGCCATACAGAATGCTACAGTCTACTGTTCAAATTCTTCTATCATGATTCCCACCTTTACTGCCATACAGAATGCTACAGTCTACTGTTCAAATTCTTCTATCATGATTCCCACCTTTGCTGCGATATAGAATGCTACAGTCTACTGTTCAAAGTCTTCTATCATGATTCCCACCTTTGCTGCCATATAGAATGCTACAGTCTACTGTTCAAATTCTTCTATCATGATTCCCACCTTTGCTGCGATATAGAATGCTACAGTCTACTGTTCAAAGTCTTCTATCATGATTCCCACCTTTGTTGCCATACAGAATGCTACAGTCTACTGTTCAAATTCTTCTATCATGATTCCCACCTTTACTGCCATACAGAATGCTACAGTCTACTGTTCAAAGTCTTCTATCATGATTCCCACCTTTACTGCCATACAGAATGCTACAGTCTACTGTTCAAAGTCTTCTATCATGATTCCCACCTTTGTTGCCATACAGAATGCTACAGTCTACTGTTCAAAGTCTTCTATCATGATTCCCACCTTTGTTGCCATACAGAATGCTACAGTCTACTGTTCAAATTCTTCTATCATGATTCCCACCTTTACTGCCATACAGAATGCTACAGTCTACTGTTCAAATTCTTCTATCATGATTCCCACCTTTGCTGCCATACAGAATGCTAGTCTACTGTTCAAAGTCTTCTATCATGATTCCCACCTTTACTGCCATACAGAATGCTACAGTCTACTGTTCAAATTCTTCTATCATGATTCCCACCTTTGCTGCGATATAGAATGCTACAGTCTACTGTTCAAAGTCTTCTATCATGATTCCCACCTTTACTGCCATACAGAATGCTACAGTCTACTGTTCAAAGTCTTCTATCATGATTCCCACCTTTACTGCCATACAGAATGCTAGTCTACTGTTCAAAGTCTTCTATCATGATTCCCACCTTTGCTGCGATATAGAATGCTAGTCTACTGTTCAAAGTCTTCTATCATGATTCCCACCTTTACTGCGATATAGAATGCTACAGTCTACTGTTCAAAGTCTTCTATCATGATTCCCACCTTTACTGCGATATAGAATGCTACAGTCTACTGTTCAAAGTCTTCTATCATGATTCCCACCTTTACTGCCATACAGAATGCTAGTCTACTGTTCAAAGTCTTCTATCATGATTCCCACCTTTACTGCCATATAGAATGCTACAGTCTACTGTTCAAAGTCTTCTATCATGATTCCCACCTTTACTGCCATATAGAATGCTACAGTCTACTGTTCAAAGTCTTCTATCATGATTCCCACCTTTACTGCCATACAGAATGCTACAGTCTACTGTTCAAAGTCTTCTATCATGATTCCCACCTTTGCTGCCATATAGAATGCTACAGTCTACTGTTCAAATTCTTCTATCATGATTCCCACCTTTGCTGCGATATAGAATGCTACAGTCTACTGTTCAAAGTCTTCTATCATGATTCCCACCTTTACTGCCATATAGAATGCTACAGTCTACTGTTCAAATTCTTCTATCATGATTCCCACCTTTGCTGCCATACAGAATGCTACAGTCTACTGTTCAAAGTCTTCTATCATGATTCCCACCTTTACTGCCATACAGAATGCTACAGTCTACTGTTCAAAGTCTTCTATCATGATTCCCACCTTTGCTGCGATATAGAATGCTACAGTCTACTGTTCAAAGTCTTCTATCATGATTCCCACCTTTGCTGCCATACAGAATGCTAGTCTACTGTTCAAATTCTTCTATCATGATTCCCACCTTTGCTGCGATATAGAATGCTACAGTCTACTGTTCAAAGTCTTCTATCATGATTCCCACCTTTGCTGCGATATAGAATGCTACAGTCTACTGTTCAAAGTCTTCTATCATGATTCCCACCTTTGCTGCGATATAGAATGCTACAGTCTACTGTTCAAAGTCTTCTATCATGATTCCCACCTTTGCTGCGATATAGAATGCTACAGTCTACTGTTCAAAGTCTTCTATCATGATTCCCACCTTTACTGCCATACAGAATGCTACAGTCTACTGTTCAAATTCTTCTATCATGATTCCCACCTTTGTTGCCATACAGAATGCTAGTCTACTGTTCAAAGTCTTCTATCATGATTCCCACCTTTGCTGCCATATAGAATGCTACAGTCTACGGTTACCATGGTGGGTGCGGCGGTGGCCAGAGTGAGGCAGCGGGGCAGAAGGTCAGAGAGGTAAGAGGTCAGAAGGTCGGGGCAGTGGTGCAGGCCAGAGGTCAGGGCGCGTAAAGCCTCTGTGTGCAGATGAGGACTGCTTCCACTGAGGGAGACACACAGCACTGGCACCATCTGGACACACAGACGCACACAGGGGGAAAGGAGTTCAGGCATGCTCCGGAAATCGGGATTGAAAAAGCTAACAGAAACATGGGTGCAACTTTTCCTGGTATACAAGGATTTCCTGTTTTTGAATTTTACCAGAAAAAGAAGTTCCTTTTTTTTTTAAATTTGTCAAACAAGATCTTTGTGTGTCTACTGTATTTTTCAAACACTTTAAAATAAGCATTTGTATAAATTGTGGAAAAAGCAAACTAAAATACCTTCATAAACCAATTTTTTCTTCAGCTGCAGGGGGACATTACCCCTGGTCCCCGGCCTTTCAGGTGTTTCATGTTGTGTAGCTGCACCCATACAGAAAGATTCTTCAGGATTGGACACATTATTATCAGTGTCATCCGGAATCGCAGTCTTATTAAATCAAACGTTTCTGCCAGCACTAAAACAAGATGATAGACATGCAATTCTAACACTATCTCCACCCATCCTGTCTACACAGACACACAATGCAATTCTAACACTATCTCCACCCATCCTGTCTACACAGACACACAATGCAATTCTAACACTATCTCCACCCATCCCGTGTACAGACACACACACAATGCAATTCTAACACTATCTCCACCCATCCTGTCTACACAGACACACAATGCAATTCTAACACTATCTCCACCCATCCTGTCTACACACACACACAATGCAATTCTAACACTATCTCCACCCATCCTGTCTACACAGACACACACACAATGCAATTCTAACACTATCTCCACCCATCCTGTCTACACACACACAATGCAATTCTAACACTATCTCCACCCATCCTGTCTACACACACACAATGCAATTCTAACACTATCTCCACCCATCCTGTCTACACAGACACACAATGCAATTCTAACACTATCTCCACCCATCCTGTGTACAGACACACACACAATGCAATTCTAACACTATCTCCACCCATCCTGTGTACACAGACACACACACAATGCAATTCTAACACTATCTCCACCCATCCTGTCTACACAGACACACACACAATGCAATTCTAACACTATCTCCACCCATCCCGTGTACAGACACACACACAATGCAATTCTAACACTATCTCCACCCATCCTGTGTACACAGACACACAATGCAATTCTAACACTATCTCCACCCATCCTGTGTACACAGACACACAATGCAATTCTAACACTATCTCCACCCATCCTGTCTACACACACACACAATGCAATTCTAACACTATCTCCACCCATCCTGTCTACACAGACACACAATGCAATTCTAACACTATCTCCACCCATCCTGTCTACACAGACACACAATGCAATTCTGACACTATCTCCACCCATCCCTGTGTACAGACACACACAATGCAATTCTAACACTATCTCCACCCATCCTGTGTACACAGACACACACACAATGCAATTCTAACACTATCTCCACCCATCCTGTCTACACAGACACACACACAATGCAATTCTAACACTATCTCCACCCATCCTGTCTACACAGACACACACACAATGCAATTCTAACACTATCTCCACCCATCCTGTCTACACACACACACAATGCAATTCTAACACTATCTCCACCCATCCTGTCTACACAGACACACACACAATGCAATTCTAACACTATCTCCACCCATCCCGTGTACAGACACACACACAATGCAATTCTAACACTATCTCCACCCATCCTGTCTACACAGACACACACACAATGCAATTCTAACACTATCTCCACCCATCCTGTCTACACACACACACAATGCAATTCTAACACTATCTCCACCCATCCTGTCTACACAGACACACACACAATGCAATTCTAACACTATCTCCACCCATCCCGTGTACAGACACACACAATGCAATTCTAACACTATCTCCACCCATCCCGTGTACAGACACACACACAATGCAATTCTAACACTATCTCCACCCATCCTGTCTACACAGACACACACACAATGCAATTCTAACACTATCTCCACCCATCATGTGTACAGACACACACACAATGCAATTCTAACACTATCTCCACCCATCCTGTCTACACACACACACAATGCAATTCTAACACTATCTCCACCCATCCTGTCTACACAGACACACAATGCAATTCTAACACTATCTCCACCCATCCTGTCTACACAGACACACAATGCAATTCTGACACTATCTCCACCCATCCCGTGTACAGACACACACAATGCAATTCTAACACTATCTCCACCCATCCTGTCTACACAGACACACAATGCAATTCTGACACTATCTCCACCCATCCCGTGTACAGACACACACACAATGCAATTCTAACACTATCCCCACCCATCCTGTCTACACAGACACACACACAATGCAATTCTAACACTATCTCCACCCATCATGTGTACAGACACACACACAATGCAATTCTAACACTATCTCCACCCATCCTGTCTACACAGACACACAATGCAATTCTGACACTATCTCCACCCATCCCGTGTACAGACACACACAATGCAATTCTAACACTATCTCCACCCATCCTGTCTACACAGACACACAATGCAATTCTGACACTATCTCCACCCATCCCGTGTACAGACACACACACAATGCAATTCTAACACTATCCCCACCCATCCTGTCTACACAGACACACACACAATGCAATTCTAACACTATCTCCACCCATCCTGTCTACACAGACACACACACAATGCAATTCTAACACTATCTCCACCCATCATGTGTACAGACACACACACAATGCAATTCTAACACTATCTCCACCCATCCTGTCTACACACACACACAATGCAATTCTAACACTATCTCCACCCATCCTGTCTACACAGACACACACACAATGCAATTCTAACACTATCTCCACCCATCCTGTCTACACACACACAATGCAATTCTAACACTATCTCCACCCATCCTGTCTACACACACACAATGCAATTCTAACACTATCTCCACCCATCCTGTCTACACAGACACACACAATGCAATTCTAACACTATCTCCACCCATCCTGTCTACACAGACACACAATGCAATTCTGACACCATCCCCACCCATCCTGTCTACACAGACACACACACAATGCAATTCTAACACTATCTCCACCCATCCTGTCTACACAGACACACACACACAATGCAATTCTAACACTATCTCCACCCATCCCGTGTACAGACACACACACAATGCAATTCTAACACTATCTCCACCCATCCTGTGTACACAGACACACACACAATGCAATTCTAACACTATCTCCACCCATCCTGTCTACACAGACACACACACAATGCAATTCTAACACTATCTCCACCCATCCCGTGTACAGACACACACACAATGCAATTCTAACACTATCTCCACCCATCCTGTGTACACAGACACACAATGCAATTCTAACACTATCTCCACCCATCCTGTGTACACAGACACACAATGCAATTCTAACACTATCTCCACCCATCCTGTCTACACACACACACAATGCAATTCTAACACTATCTCCACCCATCCTGTCTACACACACACACACACAATGCAATTCTAACACTATCTCCACCCATCCTGTCTACACACACACACAATGCAATTCTAACACTATCTCCACCCATCCTGTCTACACAGACACACACACAATGCAATTCTAACACTATCTCCACCCATCCCGTGTACAGACACACACACAATGCAATTCTAACACTATCTCCACCCATCCTGTCTACACAGACACACACACAATGCAATTCTAACACTATCTCCACCCATCCTGTCTACACACACACAATGCAATTCTAACACTATCCCCACCCATCCTGTGTACAGACACACACACAATGCAATTCTAACACTATCCCCACCCATCCCGTGTACAGACACACACACAATGCAATTCTAACACTATCCCCACCCATCCCGTGTACAGACACACACACAATGCAATTCTAACACTATCTCCACCCATCCCGTGTACAGACACACACACAATGCAATTCTAACACTATCCCCACCCATCCCGTGTACAGACACACACACAATGCAATTCTGACACTATCTCCACCCATCCCGTGTACAGACACACACACAATGCAATTCTAACACTATCCCCACCCATCCTGTATACACAGACACACACACAATGCAATTCTAACACTATCTCCACCCATCATGTGTACAGACACACACACAATGCAATTCTAACACTATCTCCACCCATCCTGTCTACACAGACACACAATGCAATTCTAACACTATCTCCACCCATCCTGTGTACACAGACACACAATGCAATTCTGACACTATCTCCACCCATCCTGTGTACACACACACACAATGCAATTATAACACTATCTCCACCCATCCTGTCTACACAGACACACAATGCAATTCTAACACTATCCCCACCCATCCTGTTTACACAGACACACAATGCAATTCTGACACTATCTCCACCCATCCCGTGTACAGACACACACAATGCAATTCTAACACTATCTCCACCCATCCTGTATACACAGACACACAATGCAATTCTGACACTATCTCCACCCATCCCGTGTACAGACACACACACAATGCAATTCTAACACTATCCCCACCCATCCTGTCTACACAGACACACACACAATGCAATTCTAACACTATCTCCACCCATCATGTGTACAGACACACACACAATGCAATTCTAACACTATCTCCACCCATCCTGTCTACACACACACACAATGCAATTCTAACACTATCTCCACCCATCCTGTCTACACAGACACACAATGCAATTCTGACACTATCTCCACCCATCCTGTCTACACAGACACACACACAATGCAATTCTAACACTATCTCCACCCATCCTGTCTACACAGACACACAATGCAATTCTAACACTATCTCCACCCATCCTGTCTACACAGACACACAATGCAATTCTAACACTATCTCCACCCATCCTGTCTACACAGACACACAATGCAATTCTAACACTATCTCCACCCATCCTGTCTACACACACACACAATGCAATTCTAACACTATCTCCACCCATCCTGTCTACACACACACAATGCAATTCTAACACTATCTCCACCCATCCTGTATACACAGACACACAATGCAATTCTAACACTATCTCCACCCATCCTGTGTACACACACACACAATGCAATTCTAACACTATCTCCACCCATCCTGTCTACACACACACAATGCAATTCTAACACTATCCCCACCCATCCTGTCTACACACACACACAATGCAATTCTAACACTATCTCCACCCATCCTGTGTACACAGACACACAATGCAATTCTAACACTATCTCCACCCATCCTGTCTACACAGACACACAATGCAATTCTAACACTATCTCCACCCATCCTGTCTACACACACACACAATGCAATTCTAACACTATCTCCACCCATCCCGTGTACAGACACACACAATGCAATTCTAACACTATCTCCACCCATCCTGTCTACACAGACACACACACAATGCAATTCTAACACTATCTCCACCCATCCTGTGTACACAGACACACAATGCAATTCTAACACTATCTCCACCCATCCTGTCTACACACACACACAATGCAATTCTAACACTATCTCCACCCATCCTGTCTACACAGACACACAATGCAATTCTAACACTATCTCCACCCATCCTGTCTACACAGACACACAATGCAATTCTAACACTATCTCCACCCATCCTGTCTACACACACACACAATGCAATTCTAACACTATCTCCACCCATCCTGTGTACAGACACACACACAATGCAATTCTCAGACCTGCCAACCCCCCCACAGACCAATGAGGAATTTTTGAAGCAGAAATGAGGAATTTGAGGAAGCAAAGAGGAATTTTAACGCGGGACCTTACCTTTTGCAAACGAACACCATTCAAAGCACTGTATTCTCCTTCTTGTAAACAAACAAACACTTGTAGCACACTACAGTACACTTACAGCACATTTCCTGGTGATTTCAGAGAATAGTACACCCCAAAATACTCATTTCACAACAAAACTACCTATTTCAGTAGGGTGGTTATAAAATTAAAACAAAATATTTACTTTTTGTCAAATCCTAATGAAATTTATGTCATTGGAAAGAGCCCGACAAGACCTTTAAAATGATACCCAAATTATCAAAATCGGTCGAAAATTGAGAAAGTTACGACGTTTTAAAATGTTAGCTTTTTTTACATGAGCTATATAAGAAAAAGTTGATCAAGGTTACCAGCCCTTACCGTATCAAGGTTTGGATGAATAAAACAGCCATAACTTTTTCTTTTTTTTTTACCAATAAACAAAACATTGGTACCAAAATAAAGCTTATTCAAAGGGGCAACATCAACCCCAAACATTAGACAGATTAGGCCTAAGCTTTTTGTGCGACTCACAAGATCGCAACATCAACATGCGCGTGACAGAAAACATGTCAGACAGTCTTCGACGTAACACCTCCCGACTTGTGGAGACCTTGAGCAGCATTGAGATTTATTCTAGATGCACCAAATTTGGTGTACTTGTAGAAAAATAATTAAATGTAACTGCGCATTTGTTTTAAAGAATTATGTAATTACCGTTCAGAAATGATAAACGAATGAATTGGACCCAAATATTGGATCGCTTGTCTCTCGCGATCGGCCGTCTTAGCGTAAAAAAAGATCGTTCCCGAATGACCGAGTAGGTGTCTGCTTCCCGAAAGAAAGAAACTTGGATGGTCAGCGCCAAGAATAACCACCAATAAAAACAAGCAAAGGAAGTGACCGTTTGGCACATAGCCAAAATCGCGGTTCGGATTTTCAACGAGAAAAATCGCTGCGGCTTGACCTAATTCCGTCGTTCCTATATTTCAGCCCTCACACTACTAAAAAATTGTGTTTGTGGTCTTTGTTCATCCACTTGCATATTATTTTGTGATGGCAGAGTCCGGAAACATTCGCCTGAACAAAGGGCCAACATGATCGGCCGCACTAATTGCAATATTGTGTTCAACCAAAAACCCAACAAAAAAAGTTTCTGCTCGAATCACTTCGTTCTCATTCTTGTTTTCCTCAGTTTCCTTTGGCTTGAAAAAGTCTTTTAACGTCGATGAACACTCCTGTCAATATGAAGCGCTGACGTGCTTTTTAGATTCTACGTGCAGTTTGACATCTCCAATGCCTCCATGCGAAATAGTGAAGTCCGAAAAGCACACAGTACATCGTGCGTAATGTACTCCTTTGCTGGAGCTCCGTATGGTCGGATATTTTTCCGTGTACGTCTTTCGAAATTTCTGTTCAGTTCTTTTATGTTTTTTATCACCCAACTCACCGCTATCTGCTTTTCGCTTCGACATCTTGCTTGGCTTGTTCGCGCGCAGAGTAAGAACGGAAGTATGTTTGACCGGAAATGCATCGATGGTTGAAAACTCGGTTATACGCACGGAGCTGTGCTGCTGTGTATCTTAGACGTTCACGCACAGCGCTTTCGTTTTGCTGTTGTTGAAATTTTTGAATGCGGAATTTTATGGAAATAAGCGGAAGGGCGGAATAATTCTCATTTAAGCGGAAGAAATTCCGCATTTTGCGGAAGGGTTGGCAGGTCTGAATTCTAACACTATCTCCACCCATCCTGTCTACACAGACACACAATGCAATTCTAACACTATCTCCACCCATCCTGTCTACACAGACACACACACAATGCAATTCTAACACTATCTCCACCCATCCTGTGTACACAGACACACACACAATGCAATTCTAACACTATCTCCACCCATCCTGTGTACACAGACACACAATGCAATTCTAACACTATCTCCACCCATCCTGTCTACACAGACACACAATGCAATTCTAACACTATCTCCACCCATCCTGTCTACACACACACACAATGCAATTCTAACACTATCTCCACCCATCCTGTCTACACACACACACAATGCAATTCTAACACTATCTCCACCCATCCTGTCTACACACACACACAATGCAATTCTAACACTATCTCCACCCATCCTGTCTACACAGACACACAATGCAATTATAACACTATCTCCACCCATCCTGTCTACACACACACACAATGCAATTCTAACACTATCTCCACCCATCCTGTCTACACAGACACACAATGCAATTCTAACACTATCTCCACCCATCATGTGTACAGACACACACACAATGCAATTATAACACTATCTCCACCCATCCTGTCTACACACACACACAATGCAATTCTAACACTATCTCCACCCATCCCGTGTACAGACACACACAATGCAATTCTAACACTATCTCCACCCATCCTGTCTACACACACACAATGCAATTCTAACACTATCTCCACCCATCCTGTCTACACAGACACACACACAATGCAATTCTAACACTATCTCCACCCATCCTGTCTACACAGACACACACACAATGCAATTCTAACACTATCTCCACCCATCCTGTCTACACAGACACACAATGCAATTCTAACACTATCTCCACCCATCCTGTCTACACAGACACACACACAATGCAATTCTAACACTATCTCCACCCATCCTGTCTACACACACACACAATGCAATTCTAACACTATCTCCACCCATCCTGTCTACACAGACACACACACAATGCAATTCTAACACTATCTCCACCCATCCTGTGTACACAGACACACAATGCAATTCTAACACTATCTCCACCCATCCTGTCTACACAGACACACAATGCAATTCTAACACTATCTCCACCCATCCTGTCTACACAGACACACACACACAATGCAATTCTAACACTATCTCCACCCATCCTGTGTACACAGACACACAATGCAATTCTAACACTATCTCCACCCATCCTGTCTACACAGACACACAATGCAATTCTAACACTATCTCCACCCATCCTGTCTACACAGACACACACACACAATGCAATTCTAACACTATCTCCACCCATCCTGTGTACACAGACACACAATGCAATTCTAACACTATCTCCACCCATCCTGTCTACACAGACACACAATGCAATTCTAACACTATCTCCACCCATCCTGTCTACACACACACAATGCAATTCTAACACTATCTCCACCCATCCTGTCTACACAGACACACACACAATGCAATTCTAACACTATCTCCACCCATCCTGTGTACACAGACACACACACACACAATGCAATTCTAACACTATCTCCACCCATCCTGTCTACACACACACAATGCAATTCTAACACTATCTCCACCCATCCTGTGTACACAGACACACACACACACAATGCAATTCTAACACTATCTCCACCCATCCTGTCTACACACACACAATGCAATTCTAACACTATCTCCACCCATCCTGTCTACACACACACACAATGCAATTCTAACACTATCTCCACCCATCCTGTCTACACACACACACAATGCAATTCTAACACTATCTCCACCCATCCTGTCTACACAGACACACAATGCAATTCTAACACTATCTCCACCCATCCTGTCTACACAGACACACAATGCAATTCTAACACTATCTCCACCCATCCTGTGTACACACACACAATGCAATTCTAACACTATCTCCACCCATCCTGTCTACACAGACACATTGGAAATGACTTTCAACCCCTTCACTGCCAGAGGGAAAATGGGAAATTATTGATTCTCCTATTATAAAATTTAAAAACAACCTGTTAGACTCAATCTGAGAAAAATGGTCTAAACCCAAATCCCTCATTCTAGGGCTATGACATGAACTGATGAAGCGTTCTGACATCATCAATGATGTCACTGATCCGGCAGTAGACAGGGGATTGGGCAGGGAGGGGTTAAAGTGCTCACCACTTCAGGAATGGGGACATTCACAGAACATTGAAACGGGTCATTTCAGGAATGGGGACATTCACAGAACATTGAAACGGGTCATTTCAGGAATGGGGACATTCACAGAACATTGAAACGGGTCATTTCAGGATTGGGAACATTCACAGAACATTGAAATGGGTCATTTCAGGATTGAGAACATTCACAGAACATTGAAACGATACGAAACAGCAACATATCTGGAATAAACATACCAAGGCCCACCAACGCTGCCAACTTCTTATCCACTGTTATAAAAATCCAACAGTTTGCGGACGATACTACCCTGTTCTTAAGAAGCAGAGAAGACCTAGACATTGCAATATTCATTTTTGAAGCCTTCGCATCTATTTCAGGGCTCAGAATGAATAAACAAAAAACAGTAGCAATGTGGCTCGGGCAGCAGAAAGACAACCGGGACCAGCCACATAATTTAAAATGGACAAGACAAGTCAAAATTCTAGGAATACACTTTAGAAGCGACACCACTGCTTGTAATATTGACGACAACTGGACACAAAAAGTTGACAACATACAACGAACCATCAAACAATGGTCTAGAAGGAACCTCACTATTTATGGTAAAATAATTATAGTAAAAACGTTTATTACATCTCAGCTCATCTATGTTATGCAATCAATTACTATCCCTGAAGACATATTAAATAAAATTAACCGAATTATATACACCTTCATATGGAAAAAGAAATACAACAACAAAAAGGCCTTTGAAAAAGTCAAACGCATCATTCTAGCACAAGACGTGGACAACGGAGGACTCAATGTGATCGACCTGAAAACACTGCAAGAAGCACTACTCCTAACGTGGGTCCCCAAACTTCTTCACAGTGAAACCGACAGCGCATGGACAGCCTTTCCCAAACAGCTGTTTTCTAAACTGGGAAACAATCTTTCCGTTTTTACGACTTGGCTTAATCCTAAAAATCTAAACGGCTTGAACAATTATAGTGGAGGGTTCTGGTATAAAGTACTCTGTGCATGGCTCAAAATCCGCCAAAAAAATGTGACAACAGACGAACTCTTCCTAAACTCAGTGTTGTGGAATAACCAGAATTTCACCTATCAAAACAGATGCCTATTTATAAGAGAGTGGATTAGGAAAGGCATTACTACAGTGAACGATATACTGAACGACAACAACGACATCATCTCTTTCCAGCAGATAGAAGAGAAAGTTGGTAGAGCGCCACAACGTCTTCTAGAATACAACGCAGTCAAGGCAGCATTTAACCGCCTCAAAAACAAAAACAAATTCCTTGCCGTCAACAACGAAGACCAAGATGTGGGAAACCTAATTCTTAATGGAAAGCCCATAAAACACATGAAATGCAAAGACTTTCGTAGGGAGCTCTTAGAAAAAGCTCAACCATGTGCTGTAAATTTTTGGAGACATAAATTGAACGCAGAAATAACAAAAGAGCATTGGAACTCCATCTTCAACTGTACAAAAGAAACACGACTACGGGTCCTACAGTGGAAAATAATGCATAATATTTACCCCACCAACATACTGTTAGCTAAATTGGGCATCGCTAACTCCAACAAATGCAACGTGTGCAATGCCAATGAAATAGACTTCATCGAGCATTTCTTCTTTCAGTGCGAAAAAATCAAAAGCGTTTGGGACCTAGTAGAGAAGGAAGTCTATGCTAGAATACAAAAGACAATCAGGATCACAGAGCATTTGGCTCTGCTAGGTTTTCATGATGACGCTATTTCTAAACGTGACCGAAATGTGATTAACCATCTAATCATAATCGCCAAAATGTGTATCAGCAAATACAGATACGGAGAAAGATCAAACATCAAAATCTTGTTTGAAAGGGAGCTATCGCTCAGAAACATTTTGATCTGAAACGACTGAGAGAGAGAGAGAGAGAGAGAGAGAGAGAGAGAGAGAGAGAGAGAGAGAGAGAGAGAGAGAGAGAGAGGTGGAATAGACACGTTTGTAATAAATATTTGTTAATAGAACGTCTACTAAACACTTTTCCGCATGATGTATTATGTGCATGCTATTGTACCTACAGAATAAAAATGCATTAAAATTATGTTTAATAAATATTATATAATACAAAAAAAGGAAGAAAAAAAACAAAAACAAAAACAAGGAGAGATGATGTCCATGGGGTTCTAAATAAACGCTAGGCACATCATAGGTACATATTGTATGATATGAATGCGGGTGAATGTTGAAGAAAATAGGCCTACTTGTCTACGATAGGCCTACTAACTAGACCCACAGCTCAGCAGGCGACTGAACGAAGCCTAGGCCTGCCCCTTTCCGACCAACAACTACGCAGCCTGGAGGGCCAAGAGACTGAAACCAGACAGACAACACAGCCAGTGGGCCAGCCGAGAAAGGAAACAGTGCCATAATTAGTCCAGCAGCTAGGCTATAGCCGCTGAACCCCTTACTGCAACGCGAGAAACAGCGACAAGACAGAACAGCACCGTATCTCTGCGCCGCGTGTGTGAAGAAAACCAACCCTATGCACCACTAACAGCCTGGAGACGGAAACAAGAGAGAGAGAGCCGCGTCTGTGAAGAAAACCAGCCCTACCAACAGCTTGGAGACGGAAACAAGAGAGACAGAGAGAGAGAGAGAAAGAGAGAGAGAGAGACTAATGCATGAAAACACCCAATGTCCATTAAAATAGTAACATAGTATAGTCAATCTTATAGATCCCCATTAGTTGCATTGCCCTTATTGGGCGCAGCTAAAACTGATCTCCTTAAAAAAACAACAAAAAAACAACAACATTGAAACGGGTCATTTCAGGATTGGGAACATTCACAGAACATTGAAATGGGTCATTTCAGGATTGGGAACATTCACAGAACATTGAAACTGAATGATTTTATTTAATATAACTATCTATTCTATCTATATACTTACCGTTTCACTACGATCAAAGGTTCCCACCCTCCTCCCTCCGACGAAAACATCATTGGGAAGGTTGGTTTTTAAAAAATTTATCATGATTTAAAGTTGCCTCCCCGGAAGTGACGTAGCGAGTGGGATCCACGGCAGCTTAGTGGTATTGGCTGTGTAGACCAAGGGAAGTAATCTAGTCTTGTTAAGACTATGACTTTTTGGTCTTTGGTAAATTGGCATTTGCTCCAAATTGGAAGGAATAACTCATTCGTAGTGAAACGGTAAGTATATAGATAGAATAGATAGTTATATTAAATAAAATCATTCAATCTATTCTATCATGTTACCGTTTCACTACGAATGAGTTGATTCCCAGCGAGGAGGTGGGTAAGAAAACATTGTTGAAACTTCACTCCAACAAACAAAAAACAATACCCACAAGACAAACCTGACAGGGAACGCCAGGGATAACCTGTAAGGGAGAGGACATAATAACTAGATAACCAAAACATCCATACCCCCAAACAGCATAAACATATGCATACCAACACCAGAGCAAAAAATAGCATAAGCTTATCGTTAGACCAGAGAAAAAAAAGGAGTCTGCGCAAGCACCACCTTCCCGATGCCAACGGCGTCGTCCTGCCTTCTGGCGGAGAAATGGCGAAGGTAGAAGCTAGCAAACGTGGACTGTCACTACCAGTACGCAGCCTCCATAACGCTGGAAAGCGCCACTCCCTTAATCATAGCCAGGGATGTGCTGAAAGCCCGGATTTCATGGGCTCACAGAGGATTAGTGAGCAATGACCAGTCGGCACTTATATACACTAAGTTAAAAGCGTTCACCAACCACTTAGAAATGGCTGACTAGAAATATCCCTCATGTATTTCTCATTCAAAGAAAAGAACAGACGGCGTTTGTGCCCCCGGAAGGGGGAGGTCCTCTTAAGGAAAAACTTAAGAGCTCTGACGGGGCACAGGAGTCTATCAGAAACAACAGGGCCGAGAATAGAGAGAAGACTTTAAATCGTAACCGAGGGAGAAGCAAACTGAGCAGGATGATTACTGGCCCTAAACTTGGTACCCGCGAGAGACAGAAGGGTACTGAAAGCATCATCCCGGGGCAGAACCTGAGTGGACTCCACCGAGACAATATCCTGGAAAAGAAGCCAGGAGATGACAAACTCTGCATGGAGACACCCAGGGCAGCCAAGGCCGAAACAAAACGGACTATGAGTGGCCGGACCGGGCCACCACACGCTGCTACGCCCTTTCGAACCGGAAAAAATATCAACCGAAGTGGCGAGTAAGAGTCAAAAACGAAAAGAATGGGCAAGCAAAGGATCGATGACGGGATAGAGACAGCTAGTACTAAAAGGTGAAGATGAGAATCCGCAAAACAGCAGACTCCACCTCCGAACTAGCAAACTGAGAAGCCACGGTATGAATGTGTGACTGCACTTCATAACCAACTCTACATGCCAAGCCCGTAGGAAGGCAAAAAATGAAAACTGCCCCTGACGTAGGGACAGACCGAAACAGCAACATAGTTGCCATCGCATGACGTCAAAACTAACCAGATGACGCGGAAATGTCCCCACCGAAGAGGAAAACATGTAGACAAAAAGCGAAACAGTGTGCAAACGTGACGTCGCCTTAACCCATTCCAACGCCACCCAGTCGAACAACTGAGCTGACGGCTGGGCATGGAAGATCATGTTAGCCGGACAGTAAGGTTCGATCGGGACGGAACCAGACCGAAAAGGATGACTGGAACGGGTGAACGAAATAACTGGTTGAACAACTCTCGGTTGCTGTCCTAGAGAGAGCTGGAGACTGAGTCTCTCACTAAAGGCGAAGATAAGAGAGAAAGCTGTCGTATCGTCTCCGCAGATGGAGACCCAGTTTTGGGTGAGACGGGCCGTGAAAGACTTCAGAGCCCTGGCTACTGACTCCATCTCCAACAACCCGACTGAAAGCACGATCTGTCTTGATCGAGCCCAGAGGAGAAACTCTTCTGCTTTTCTTGAAAAAGCCGGAGACGGTGTTACTCCCTGGCGACGAAGATATGAGAGAGCTGTCGTATTGTGTCCGCAGACGGTGACGCATTTCCCGGAGAGAAGGACTACAAAAGGCTTCAGGGCCCTGGTCACTGCCTCCACCTCCAAGAGGTTGATGTGAAATTTCTACTCTGCCGAAGTCCACTGACCCGAAAATTCGACTCGATCCAAAGGGGCGCCCCAGCCCGTCGTCGAGGCATCTGTGAGAAGAAAATTGCTGCTGATGCATGGGACGGAAAGGCACTGAGCTGTCGGGCCACTCGAGAATCATCCACTGTTACGTTGACTCGAGGAACCAACTGCCGTGAGACACTAGTTGCCCGAGAGGCAGCTGAGACAGTTTCCTTTGCGACAGCAGTCGTTGCAGTGGCCGTTAGCGCAACCGTGCGAGAGGAAGCAAATCCGCTACCGATTCCATAAGTCCCAGGAGACGGAGAAGCTGACAAGCAGAGAGCGAAGTCTAGGCCCGAACGTCGAAACAATCTCGACGATGGCTTTGACCCGAGTTACCGACAGCTGCACTGAAAACCGCTCCGTAACGAACTCATGCCGAGGTAGCTGAAGGAGGCTGACGGAGACAGCTCTGATTTCCCGTTGAGAATGCGAAAACCCAGAGTCTTGGACAGTCGAACAAGAATGTCCGTTTGTGAGAGGCACAGGGCTTGCGAAGCTGTTAGAAACAACCAATCGTCCAGGTAAACATGAAGACGAATAGCCCGGGACCTGGCCAGACGAACGAGCTCCTAACGGCGAAGCGAAGGAAACGCTGACGTGAAGGATGGATGCACGCGTGAAAATATGCGTCCCTCAGGATGAAGGTGTAGCCCAGTCGTTCGGGAGAATGGAGAGATGGATTGAAGCCGTTGTTTCCATTTTGAACTTGTCGGTGCGAAAAAACCTGTTGAGGGGGGACAAGTCCAAGACCGGGCGAAATTCTCCGTTTTTCCTGGGGACCACGACAGACGAGAGAAGAATCCCGTTTCCGTAGGCACAATCTGAACAAAGGCTCCCCTATTGACAGAGCGCAGAGACTCCTCTGTCGATCGCTACGAATCAGACTGGTCTTGCGGGGGCGGCTGGTAGCTGAGGAAGCGAAAGGTACGCCCTCGAGACGAATCGGCTCTCGTGGAGACAAGAGGAGGAGGCCTGAAGTCCATGCGCACGCGCTTGGCTTGGGGGGAAGCAACCCCCCGGCCGGCAGACCTGGTAGCCAACTCCACGATGCGATCCTGACCCCAGCCCAGTCTCCGTTCCTTGAACCGCCCCAGGTTGTCCTTGAGGGAAACCTGATGAAAAGTAGAACGAAGATCAGTGGGGCCAGAACGAACGGCCGAACGATCCAGCAGGGAGAGAGGAACTTACAGTCCTTGAGGACCGCGTCTCTGAACGTGGCCGCTAGTTGCACCTTAGAAGAGGAGGCCACGGACGAACTGGAGCTCACAGCTTGGTAGAACGAAGCCATGGCAACGCCCAAGGCACGCTCGTTGGGCCGGCGATGAGCGCCAGGGACTGAAGCAATGACGTGGTTAACGACGAGGCTCGAAGAATAGAGTACATGGATCTCTCCAAGATGTTGAAGGCCGGCCGGCCCATGAAGGCCGAAGTTTGCCTCATTCAGCGCCCATAACAAAGGGAGGAACGTACCTACGGGGCCACAACCGAGTGCGAAGGCACAGGCACAAAGGGATAGCCCGCTGAAACAGTGGGAAGAAGACCTTCTACACAAAAGGCGCCGGGTTGAGACGGGACAGGCTCCGGCAGGGGGGGAGGAGAGACGTCGCCGTTAGGCAACGGCGGCGGCTGAGACCACAGGGTAGAGTAGTCTTACGAAGTGCCTGCCGAACGAACAGAGAGATGAGAAGCGCTAGACGAGCCTCCTTCTGCGCTTGCAGACCGCCAAAAAACTGTAGCTGTCCCGCTGTCTGAGCTGATTCGAGCTGCACCATCGGCTTGACGTCGGTGTAGTAGGGCTGACTGCACGACGAAGGGATTGGGTCTGAATACACAGGGGGATCAGTCACACCATTGCCACACTGAGAGAATAGATCGTCGACGTGGACAGATCTCGACGGGGACCGCTGAGACCCCTGATACACAGTTCTCATGATGCGAAATACTTCGTCCTGGACGGCTAAGTCAAAGTCAACCAAGCCTTCACGAGGTAACGACTCAAACTCTTCATCCACAGAAGACTCTCGTGGCAGCGCTACATGACGCTTCGAGGGGTGTCTGGTCAGACAGGCATCCGCAGGAAGCTGAAACTCATCCGCACGACGAGGGCCAGGATGACGTGAGACAGGCTCCAGAACAGGCAACGGCCGGTCCGCCGCTGATGGTGCCGTTCTGTGACGGGTGCCCGTGACGGTGGAGACGGGTGGCCGCGTGCCGCCGGCACGAGTAACGGACAGGGTTGGTCCGTGAACGGGCCGCACGGGCCGTGGCGGGTAGAGGAAGGTGTCACCGATATTTCCGGGTTCAAGAGTCCGCCAAGGCAAGGCCCTACGCGGGCAACGGCTCTGCTGGGCATAACGCAAGTCCGTACCTCTCGCCCTACACGGGCTACGGAACTGTAGATCATCGATGTTTCCGGGTTCAAGAGACCGCCGAGGCAAGGCCCTACGCGGGCAACGGCTCTGCTGGGTATAACGCAAGTCCGTACTTCTCGCCCTACTCGGGCTACGGAACTGTTGATCATCGATGTTTCCGGGTTCAAGAGACCGCCGAGGCAAGGCCCTACGCGGGCAACGGCTCTGCTGGGTATAACGCAAGTCCGTACTTCTCGCCCTACTCGGGCTACGGAACTGTTGATCATCGATATTTCCGGGTTCAAGAGTCCGCCGAGGCAAGGCCCTACGCGGGCAACAGCTCTGCTGGGTAAAATGCAAGTCAGTACTTCCCGCCCTACTCGGGCTACGTGACTGCCGATCATTGGGAGAGTCCGTACCTCCTGCCCTACGCGGGCTACCACTCGCCCTACGCGGGCTACGGAATTGCCATTCCCTGAGAGAGGGGAGATATTCGCCATCACGAGCACGAGAGCCGTAGACAGGTACGGCGTCCGTCTGGGGCTTCCTGCAGCGGTCGTGGGAACGAACAGCTTCCACGTCACGCTGGGAGGAGGACCGTCCGTCCAGCCCGAGGTCTTCCTCTCGTGGGAAGATGGGGATGTCCGTAGTCAGCTCTCTTTGGGCCAGCTGCCCAACCGAGTAAAGAAAAGGAACATCATTATTGTTCATGCAAAGAGAGGCGAACGTACACACTGGTTAATACCTTGACTCTCGTGAGAGTACCCTGCGTAGTTTGTCCGTAGTCAAGTCAGTTGTCGTGTCCAGGGCCTACCAGGCCCAACTGACAAACCGGCCCAAGAGGCCAACGGAACCAAAACAAACCCCTCATTCTCAAACTCTGCAAGCATATCTGATACCAGAGAAGAAGAATCCACCCAGGAAATAATCTGCTCTGTAACAAACGCAGGAGACACAGAACAGGCTGAGAGAGGGGGGGGGGGGGGTTGCACCTTCCCCGACGATGAAGAAGAGGCAGACTAGGCCTCAAACTAGAAAGTTTGCGAAAACTAGAAGAAGAAGAAGCCTGAGGTGTAACCAAAAGCTTCCCCTTAACATCCCGAGATAGCTTACTAGAAAACCCCACTAGACTGAGTCCATACTACAGGATCGACGGCCGACATGGCGACCGGGGGAACAAAGCATGTAACTTGTAAGCACAACAAAATATTTCAAATAATTATTAGCAATGAAAAAACGTGAAAATAATTCACACCAACTACATGCCGACAAACCTGTAGCCCCAAGGCAAAGGGGCAACCCAAACAGAGGAGGATGGCGGCTAGAATAAATAAGATAAACGAAATAATAGCAAGAGCAAAGAACAACATGGCTGCTCCAAGTTGGAAATTTTTTTTATTATGATTTAAAGTTGCCTCCCCGGAAGTGACGTAGCGAGTGGGATCCACGGCAGCTTAGTGGTATTGGCTGTGTAGACCAAGGGAAGTAATCTAGTCTTGTTAAGACTATGACTTTTTGGTCTTTGGTAAATTGGCATTTGCTCCAAATTGGAAGGAATAACTCATTCGTAGTGAAACGGTAACATGATAGAATAGATGGGTCATTTCAGGATTGAGAGGATGTGTCACCAATGATTTTGTCTAATAAATTATCAATGACCATTTCATTTTTATTCTTCATAAAAGAGTAAAAAAAATTAGGGAAAACCAGGCACCATCCTAGCACATTTGGTCACTTTTACATAGAACTGATCGATCTTCGGAGGAAGTTGGTTTTCTTGTCAGTGCAGCACCCCCACGACCATTCCCGGTCATGGGACCAGTGAGCAGTGAGTGATAGGCGAAAAAGTCAACAGACAGACATACATACAACTATCATACATACATACATACATACACGCATACATACAGGCATACATACATACATACATACAGGCATACAGGCAGATGAATAGTCACCTGTGGTAGTTCATTGACCATGACTTGCTGTGGAACATGAGACAGCATGCAGACAATCGCAAGCATGTGATGATCCTTGACCTCTGAAAACAAAGGTCAGTGGAATACACTGGTACAGTATAACATGAGACAACGCATCAACAACTGTGACCATGTGATGATCCTTGACCTCTGAAAACAAAGGTCAGTGGAATACACTGGTACAGTATAACATGAGACAACGCATCAACAACTGTGACCATGTGATGATCCTTGACCTCTGAAAACAAAGGTCAGTGGAATACACTGGTACAGTATAACATGAGACAACGCATCAACAACTGTGACCATGTGATGATCCTTGACCTCTGAAAACAAAGGTCAGTGGAATACACTGGTACAGTATAACATGAGACAACGCATCAACAACTGTGACCATGTGATGATCCTTGACCTCTGAAAACAAAGGTCAGTGGAATACACTGGTACAGTATAACATGAGATAACGCATCAACAACTGTGACCATGTGATGATCCTTGACCTCTGAAAACAGAGGTCAGTGGAATACACTGGTACAGTATAACATGAGACAACGCATCAACAACTGTGACCATGTGATTAACTGAAACTAGCAGCTTAAGTACCTGCTTTGGCATACCCAGTGGGGGAGGATGGTTGGGCTGGAGATACGGAAGAAAAAGAAGTCATTATGGTCAAAGGGGGGTAATCTATATGTATTGCTGACCGTTTATATTGAGTTGCTTCCCATTTATCTGTATCTGATTATCTCAAAATATTTTTTTAATTATCTTGATTATTTGGACTTTTATGTTCATGGAACTTCACGTGTGCCTACAAGAAGCCTTCTCGACCATGTAATACATAGCTTCACTTTGCTATACCATGTATTACATAGCTTCACTTTGCTATACCATGTATTACATAGCTTCACTTTGCTATACCATGTATTACATAGCTTCACTTTGATATACCATGTATTACATAGCTTCACTTTGCTATACCATGTATTACATAGCTTCACTTTGCTATACCACGTATTACATAGCTTCACTTTGCTATACCACGTATTACATAACTTCACTTTGCTATACCACGTATTACATAGCTTCACTTTGCTATACCATGTATTACATAACTTCACTTTGCTATACCATGTATTGCATAGCTTCACTTTGCTATACCATGTATTACATAGCTTCACTTTGATATACCATGTATTACATAGCTTCACTTTGCTATACCATGTATTACATAGCTTCACTTTGATATACCATGTATTACATAGCTTCACTTTGCTATACCATGTATTACATAGCTTCACTTTGCTGTACCATGTATTACATAGCTTCACTTTGATATACCATGTATTACATAGCTTCACTTTGCTATACCATGTATTACATAGCTTCACTTTGCTATACCATGTATTACATAGCTTCACTTTGCTATACCATGTATTGCATAGCTTCACTTTGCTATACCATGTATTACATAGCTTCACTTTGCTATACCATGTATTACATAGCTTCACTTTGCTATACCATGTATTACATAGCTTCACTTTGATATACCACGTATTACATAGCTTCACTTTGCTATACCATGTATTACATAACTTCACTTTGCTGTACCATGTATTACATAGCTTCACTTTGCTATACCATGTATTACATAGCTTCACTTTGCTATACCATGTATTACATAGCTTCACTTTGCTATACCATGTATTACATAGCTTCACTTTGCTATACCATGTATTACATAGCTTCACTTTGATATACCACGTATTACATAGCTTCACTTTGCTATACCATGTATTACATAGCTTCACTTTGCTATACCATGTATTACATAGCTTCACTTTGCTATACCATGTATTACATAGCTTCACTTTGATATACCATGTATTACATAGCTTCACTTTGCTATACCATGTATTACATAACTTCACTTTGCTATACCACGTATTACATAGCTTCACTTTGCTATACCATGTATTACATAGCTTCACTTTGCTATACCATGTATTACATAACTTCACTTTGCTGTACCATGTATTACATAGCTTCACTTTGCTATACCATGTATTACATAACTTCACTTTGCTATACCATGTTCGTGTTCTTTTTATTGACTTTTCCTCAGCTTTTAATACAATCCAGCCGCACCTTTTAGCCATGAAACTGTTAGACCTCCATGTTGATCCTAAACTGACTCTCTGGCTTGTGAACTTTCTCCTCAACAGAACCCAATCAGTCCGCTATCAGTCTGTACTCTCCTCTCAACTCTCTACTTCAACCGGCGCTCCCCAAGGTACTGTCCTCTCACCTGTTCTGTTCACCCTGTACACAAATGACTGTCGAGGTACTGAAAATATTCCCATCATTAAATATTCTGACGATTCTGCTATTCAAGATCTTTCTAATTCTGACTCTCAATATTTTGATGAAATAGCCAAATTCTCCCTCTGGTGCAAAGAAAATTATCTGGATCTTAATGTTGTAAAAACGAAAGAAATGTTGGTTGATTTTAGAAAGGATCCGCTGCCTGTTCCAAGTGTGGTCATTGATGGTCAAGCTGTGGACAGAGTTACTGAATATAAATATTTAGGAACCATTTTAGACAACAAACTGACTTTTAATAAAAACACAGAGTGCATTCACAAGAAATGCCAATCAAGAATGTTTATTTTACAGAGACTTAGGAATATTGGCATTGATTCTGGTATTTTACACACATATTATCGCTCTTGCATTGAGTCCTTACTCACTGTGTCTTTTATTTGTTGGTTCGGGAGTTTGAGTGTGGGGAGCAAGAAAGTGTTGAACGATGTAGTGAATGTGTGCAGCAAGGTTGTTGGGATGAGAGAGACTGGAATGCAAGAGTTGTATGAAAGTCGCGCAAAGCAGAAGGCCAGGCAGATTGCAATTGATACTTCTCATGTTTTAAACAAACACTATGATCTTTTACCATCAGGACGCCGCTACAGAACTTTTAAACTGAAATCCAGGGCCCAGAAATCTTTTATCCCTTCCTCTATCCATTTCTTAAACCCATCATGAACTTTCAAAATTGTTGGCTCTTACTGATCGCCAGCATGTGTGTTTAAGTAAAGTGTGAGTGTATGGGAGGGGAGGGGGGGGGACGAAATAGAGTGTGTACCCTGAAGGTGTGCAATACGTTTATGACTGTGATTTTGGTCTTTGTTCAATTAGGTATCATACATTTCTTTGCATTTTAAATTGTGCTTGTAAATATGATAATGCATGTGTGCTCTATACCTTTAATCTTCTATGCCATATTATAACCGTTCAATGTATTTTATTGTATGTTTAATGTCAATGTCTATGTTATAATCGTGGCACCTGGACGCAATTTCTCTTTTCAGAGATAATAAAGATGTTTTGATTTGATTTGATTTGATTTGATTACATAGCTTCACTTTGCTATACCATGTATTACATAGCTTCATTTTGCTATACCATGTATTACATAGCTTCACTTTGATATACCACGTATTACATAGCTTCACTTTGCTGTACCATGTATTACATAGCTTCACTTTGCTATACCATGTATTACATAGCTTCACTTTGATATACCATGTATTACATAGCTTCACTTTGCTGTACCATGTATTACATAGCTTCACTTTGATATACCACGTATTACATAGCTTCACTTTGCTATACCATGTATTACATAGCTTCACTTTGCTATACCATGTATTACATAGCTTCACTTTGCTATACCATGTATTGCATAGCTTCACTTTGATATACCATGTATTACATAACTTCACTTTGCTATACCATGTATTACATAACTTCACTTTGCTATACCATGTATTACATAGCTTCACTTTGCTGTACCATGTATTACATAGCTTCACTTTGCTATACCATGTATTACATAGCTTCACTTTGCTATACCATGTATTGCATAGCTTCACTTTGCTATACCATGTATTGCATAGCTTCACTTTGCTATACCACGTCGTTGCATAGCTTCACTTTGCTATACCATGTATTGCATAGCTTCACTTTGATATACCATGTATTACATAACTTCACTTTGCTATACCATGTATTGCATAGCTTCACTTTGCTATACCATGTATTACATAGCTTCACTTTGCTATACCATGTATTACATAGCTTCACTTTGCTATACCATGTATTACATAGCTTCACTTTGATATACCATGTATTACATAACTTCACTTTGCTGTACCATGTATTACATAGCTTCACTTTGCTATACCATGTATTACATAGCTTCACTTTGCTATACCATGTATTACATAGCTTCACTTTGCTGTACCATGTATTACATAGCTTCACTTTGCTATACCATGTATTACATAGCTTCACTTTGCTATACCATGTATTACATAGCTTCACTTTGCTATACCACGTATTACATAGCTTCACTTTGCTATACCATGTATTACATAGCTTCACTTTGCTATACCATGTATTACATAGCTTCACTTTGCTATACCATGTATTACATAGCTTCACTTTGCTATACCATGTATTACATAGCTTCACTTTGCTATACCATGTATTACATAGCTTCACTTTGCTATACCATGTATTACATAGCTTCATTTTGCTATACCATGTATTACATAGCTTCACTTTGCTATACCATGTATTACATAGCTTCACTTTGCTGTACCATGTATTACATAGCTTCACTTTGCTATACCATGTATTACATAGCTTCACTTTGCTGTACCATGTATTACATAGCTTCACTTTGCTATACCATGTATTACATAGCTTCACTTTGCTGTACCATGTATTACATAGCTTCACTTTGCTATACCATGTATTACATAGCTTCACTTTGCTGTACCATGTATTACATAGCTTCACTTTGCTATACCATGTATTACATAGCTTCACTTTGCTATACCATGTATTGCATAGCTTCACTTTGCTATACCATGTATTACATAGCTTCACTTTGCTATACCATGTATTACATAGCTTCACTTTGCTATACCATGTATTGCATAGCTTCACTTTGCTATACCATGTATTACATAGCTTCACTTTGCTATACCATGTATTACATAGCTTCACTTTGCTATACCATGTATTACATAGCTTCACTTTGCTATACCATGTATTACATAGCTTCACTTTGCTGTACCACATCGTTACATAGCTTCACTTTGCTATACCATGTATTACATAGCTTCACTTTGCTATACCACATCGTTACATAGCTTCACTTTGCTATACCACGTCGTTGCAAAGCCTATTCGGTTCTAAATGAATGCACATAAACAAAGAGTGATGGTTGTAAGGCAAATTATTATAAGATCACAGAAAGTCATGGTTGCAATAGCAACAACAGCAAACTGTTAGATATAAGGGTATGGGGCAGCTTGAACTTTTTTCTTATTCCTAAAAATAATGTCTCTTGGCGTTATCTGGCAAAAATTGTGCATTTTATATTCATTTCAAAGTATATGAATATTTAGAGCATATGCAGACAGCAAAGGCAATGAGGGGTGGGAACAAGAATAGCTCAGTATATTCCCTGAATTATGAGAATAAGTGGCAATGTAGGCCTACAGTATACAGTTTTTGACATCTGCCATTAGGCTGCGGCCATTGCCACACAATCTCAGCTCCAGCCCTCAACCAACCCTGCACACAATCACTATCAGTGAAGGGCCATGGTATTGAAGAAATCAGAGATAAATTAATAAAGAATGCCACATCTTTATACTATCATTTTGGATGGCCTTCAGATCCGGGAATGTAATAAACAATTGCATTAACCAAGAAAGCAGCTTCTCAATATATTGAATATTGCTAGCAGATCTACACACACACACAGAGGAAGAGCTTCTCACCGTTGCTAGTCGATCTAAACGCAGCCAGCAAATTGGGCAAGCTTTGGATCAGAAACCTCTGTTGGTAGGTAGGGGAGACCACTGCCCTCACTGCGGCGCACAGGAGGTGGGGGTGAGGGGTGACGATCGTGGCGAATCCCTCCGCTGTTTTCACCCCAAGGTCAGGGTCAGACAACATGCCCGCCAACTGAAAGGGCACACAATGCATGAACATTGCATAAACCCTCTACACAGCACCCAAATTCAACATTGCATAAACCCTCTACACAGCACCCACATTCAACATTTCATCAACCCTCTACACAGCACCCACATTCAACATTTCAAGCCAACCTATAGCCAATTTGCACACATAACCAGCAAAACACAAAGTCCAACGTCCTTAATCCTTACATTGTTGAAGTGCAGCGTTTCACAGGTATTTCCCTAACCCTGACCACAGCCTGTGAGAAAAAACACTTGCCTTTGTGAACATAAAGAACCTGAAACGACTGCATGGTGTCAGTGATCCGCCCCTGAGTGGTGTTGCTCCCACACCGCTCATTCCAGGTCCCAACTCGCAGCCACACCCTGAAACAACTGCATGGTGTCAGTGATCCGCCCCTGAGTGGTGTTGCTCCCACGACACTCATTCCAGGTCCCAACTCGCAGCCACACCCTGAAACAACTGCATGTTGTCAATGATCAGCCCCTGAGTGGCGTTGCTCCCACGCCGATCATTCCAGGTCCCAACTCCCAGCCACACCCTGGTTAGTCAGGTCGTGGGTGCCCATGATTTTTTTTTTAACCCACGACAGCAAAGACCAATAAAATAGAAAAATAAATAATGTCTCACCTGTGAGGTCAGCTCAGCGGATGACCTATGACCCCTGGTGACCATGGCCTTGGTGACCCACACCAGCAAGGTCAAGGCCTTTTGCCTGAGGTCAAGGTCAGAGGGATGAGCAAGGCCAGAGGTCATGGTGTGACAAAGTTCCTTCACTGCGTTGTCCAAATCTGCATCTGTCAAACATGGAACAACGCATGGGTGAAAGGTCAATAGCATACAGACCCGCACACATGCACTGTAAGGTCATCAGCAAGCGCATGGCAGGGTGATTGACAGCAATATGTAACAGCCTTTGGTTAAGTGTACTGTAATGTCAACGGCAAGCACATTTGTACGTGGCTAGAAGAGTTTCAAGCTTTGGCTATCATTCAGTATGATTTCCACATACATATTTCTTGGATGTTTAATCCTTCTTTTTCTTCTTCTTCAGTGGTCGTAGCTGGCAGCATCAGACTTTCAGGTTGGTTGCCATGATGAGCGGCTGCCCCAAAGCTGCACCTGCAGCTTCACCCCACCCACCTTGGCCAGGTCTGGTGTCACAGAGCATCATGTGTTGGACAGTGTTGAAGAATGTGTTCAGGGGTCTGGTGTCACAGAGCATCATGTGTTGTACAGTGTTGAAGAATGTGTTGAGGGGTCTGGTGTCACAGAGCATCATGTGTTGGACAGTGTTGAATGTGTTGAGGGGTCTGGTGTCACAGAGCATCATGTGTTGGACAGTGTTGAAGAATGTGTTCAGGGGTCTGGTGTCACAGAGCATCATGTGTTGGACAGTGTTGAATGTGTTGAGGGGTCTGGTGTCACAGAGCATCATGTGTTGGACAGTGTTGAATGTGTTGAGGGGTCTGGTGTCACAGAGCATCATGTGTTGGACAGTGTTGAATGTGTTGAGGGGTCTGGTGTCACAGAGCATCATGTGTTGTACAGTGTTGAATGTGTTGAGGGGTCTGGTGTCACAGAGCATCATGTGTTGTACAGTGTTGAATGTGTTGAGGGGTCTGGTGTCACAGAGCATCATGTGTTGGACAGTGTTGAATGTGTTGAGGGGTCTGGTGTCACAGAGCATAATGTGTTGGACAGTGTTGAAGAATGTGTTGAGGGGTCTGGTGTCACAGAGCATCATGTGTTGGACAGTGTTGAATGTGTTGAGGGGTCTGGTGTCACAGAGCATCATGTGTTGGACAGTGTTGAAGAATGTGTTCAGGGGTCTGGTGTCATAGAGCATCATGTGTTGGACAGTGTTGAATGTGTTCAGGGGTCTGGTGTCACAGAGCATCATGTGTTGGACAGTGTTGAAGAATGTGTTGAGGGGTCTGGTGTCACAGAGCATCATGTGTTGGACAGTGTTGAAGAATGTGTTGAGGGGTCTGGTGTCACAGAGCATCATGTGTTGGACAGTGTTGAATGTGTTGAGGGGTCTGGTGTCATAGAGCATCATGTGTTGGACAGTGTTGAATGTGTTGAGGGGTCTGGTGTCACAGAGCATCATGTGTTGGACAGTGTTGAAGAATGTGTTGAGGGGTCTGGTGTCACAGAGCATCATGTGTTGGACAGTGTTGAAGAATGTGTTCAGGGGTCTGGTGTCACAGAGCATCATGTGTTGGACAGTGTTGAAGAATGTGTTCAGGGGTCTGGTGTCACAGAGCATCATGTGTTGGACAGTGTTGAAGAATGTGTTGAGGGGTCTGGTGTCACAGAGCATCATGTGTTGGACAGTGTTGAATGTGTTGAGGGGTCTGGTGTCACAAAGCATCATGTGTTGGACAGTGTTGAATGTGTTCAGGGGTCTGGTGTCACAGAGCATCCACGGCGCACCAACTCTCCCCTTTCCGACCTATCTTAGCTGGCCTGGGACTTAGACTCATGATGGCTGTAAAACTAATTAAAGCAACCCAGCGTCAGTGGGTCACTAGCCCACTTACAGCCCATCTTGCTGTGAGGCGGGAAAGGAAAGCACTGTTGCGGTGTAGTGGTAGTGGAAAAGACGCTTTCATGTTTGTGCTGGTGTGAGTGTCTCATTTCTACATGGTGTTGTTGTTGTGCCGATTGTGCAGTGTTTTGAATACTACTGTGATCATTGATTGAGCGCCATTGTTTATAAGGGCCGTAGCTTTCAGCAGATACAAGTATCAACTTTCATTTCGATTAATTGACTAGGCCCCAACTCTACTTTCGTAGTTTCCCACGATAGAATTCGTCAATTCTCGTTCAGTTTCCCTTCTTTAAGACTACTATTTTTTTTAAGGCAATTTTGTGCTTTAGGTTAAGTTTTTTATTTCCTTAAAAGTTGCCAGACAGAATCGTATACTAAAAACGAGTCCATCTTACAAGTTTTGTTCCATAGCTATTACGCTTTCAGGCGTGAGGCGAGTTTGAAAATCATTGAATAAGTATGTCAGTGCCAGCGCTGGTTCAACACGGACTGTGTCGTCTCCATTAAAGAAGCAGGCGAAAGCTGACCTCGGCTCAGAATAGTAGGCCAAAATCTCGGTCAGCTAGACATACTCTGTGTTTCTGTTTTTGTCTGACACTCGCCCTGTCTCTGGCCCCCCCCCCCCCCCCCCCCCCTTCACTTTTTCTTCTGTCTTTTTATTTGCATGTCATTGTCTTTGTCATTTGTTTCATTTCCTCAACTTCACTGTTGTGCTTTGTTTTTTTTTTTCTTTCTCAAAATTGTTTGCTTTATGCATGGTGTGGGTGTGTAAATGTGTGTGTGTGTTTGTTAGCTTGCCTGTTTGATCGTTTGTGCGTCTATTTGTCTAAAAGTGCTTGATGTGAGTGGAATATGAGAGTGTATAGAAAGGTTTGAATTCAAGTATCTCTGTCTCTGTATGACTGGCTGCATGATTACCTGCAACTCCAACTCTCTCTCTCTCTCCTCTCTCTCTCTCTCTCTCTTCAGCAATTACACAAAAAAAATTGTATTTCCCCTCTCCCATTCCCTCTATCTGTCTACTTGTCGGACTCTCCGTTTTTGTGTCTGTCTCTGCCATTGTCTGGCTGTCTTGTCTGTCTCTCTCTCTCTCTCTGTGTTTGTAAGCAAGATGAAAAGAAGCATAGGCCTATAATGTGCTTCTTCTTTTTCAACAATAAAGCATCTCTCTCTCTCTCTCTCTCTCCCTCTCTCTCTCCCCCCTCTCTCCTCTCTCTCTCTGTTTGCATGCTTTATATTACTTTGTATGTGTTTATTTTCGTTTTCCATTTTCTACTTTTATATATGTATTTTGTCCAGAGGGCTGGATGTAAAAAAGCATGTTATTGCTTACTCTATTACCCTCTATAAATAAAATTCAATCAATCAATCAATCAATCTCTGTTGGCAGGATGAAAAGAAGAATAGGCCTATAAAGTGCTTCTTCTTTTTCAACGTGTGTGTGTGTGTGTGTGTGTGTGTGTGTGTGTGTGTGTGTGTGGTGTGTGTGTGTGTGTGTGTGTGTGTACATGTGTAAAAGACAGAGAGAGGAAGAAAGAGGGCAGTTAGATAGTGAAAGTTGTACAGCAGACAAAAAACGAAACAAAACAAACTAAAGACTCTGTGTGTGTGTGTGTGTGTGTGTGTGTGTGTGTGTGTGTGTGTGTGTGTGTGAATGCGTGAGTGCGCGGAGCATATGTATATATGTGTGTGTGTGTGTGCGCTTGCTTGCTTCAGTTTGATTTTTATCCAGATTTAGCGCCGTATAAATACTGTATGTTGTTGTTGCTGTTATTGTTGTGTGTGTGTGCCCATGCATGTTTGCACATATTAAATGTGATGTGATGTGATGCGATGTGTTTTTGTTATTAGCATTTTGTTGATAAGTGTTTGAGTGTTACACTTTCCTAGTTTCTTAGTATAATTTTCTCTGCCGGCATTTGATGCAAGTTAGGCCGATAGGCTACTACTTGTCAGTCCAAGCTGTGTAGCAGCACAACAGAAGAGGTTAAACACAACACGCTCTCCATCTGGCTAATTGGTTACATACGCCGCCGCCTGGCACGCTAAGCCAAAGGAGGGGGAAAAGAGGTCAAACTGACCATAAGAGCAAACCACGGGACGGTCAGAATGATGGAGAGGGGTGGGGGAGATGGGCAGAAAAGGAGGGGGGAGGTTGAAGGGTGGGTAAAAATAGCCTGGCCAGTCAAGAACTAAGTTATGCTAGATTTGTGTGCCGTGCATCATGTGTTGGACAGTGTTGAATGTGTTCAGGGGTCTGGTGTCACAGAGCATCATGTGTTGGACAGTGTTGAAGAATGTGTTGAGGGGTCTGGTGTCACAGAGCATCATGTGTTGGACAGTGTTGAAGAATGTGTTCAGGGGTCTGGTGTCACAGAGCATCATGTGTTGGACAGTGTTGAAGAATGTGTTCAGGGGTCTGGTGTCACAGAGCATCATGTGTTGGACAGTGTTGAATGTGTTGAGGGGTCTGGTGTCACAGAGCATCATGTGTTGGACAGTGTTGAATGTGTTCAGGGGTCTGGTGTCACAGAGCATCATGTGTTGGACAGTGTTGAATGTGTTCAGGGGTCTGGTGTCACAGAGCATCATGTGTTGGACAGTGTTGAATGTGTTGAGGGGTCTGGTGTCACAGAGCATCATGTGTTGGACAGTGTTGAATGTGTTCAGGGGTCTGGTGTCACAGAGCATCATGTGTTGGACAGTGTTGAATGTGTTGAGGGGTCTGGTGTCACAGAGCATCATGTGTTGGACAGTGTTGAATGTGTTCAGGGGTCTGGTGTCACAGAGCATCATGTGTTGGACAGTGTTGAAGAATGTGTTCAGGGGTCTGGGGTCGTAGAGCATCATGTGTTGGACAGTGTTGAATGTGTTGAGGGGTTTGGTGTCACAGAGCATCATGTGTTGGACAGTGTTGAAGAATGTGTTCAGGGGTCTGGTGTCACAGAGCATCATGTGTTGGACAGTGTTGAATGTGTTCAGGGGTCTGGTGTCACAGAGCATCATGTGTTGGACAGTGTTGAAGAATGTGTTCAGGGGTCTGGTGTCACAGAGCATCATGTGTTGGACAGTGTTGAAGAATGTGTTCAGGGGTCTGGTGTCACAGAGCATCATGTGTTGGACAGTGTTGAATGTGTTGAGGGGTCTGGTGTCACAGAGCATCATGTGTTGGACAGTGTTGAAGAATGTGTTGAGGGGTCTGGTGTCGTAGAGCATCATGTGTTGGACAGTGTTGAAGAATGTGTTGAGGGGTTTGGTGTCACAGAGCATCATGTGTTGGACAGTGTTGAAGAATGTGTTGAGGGGTCTGGTGTCACAGAGCATCATGTGTTGGACAGTGTTGAAGAATGTGTTCAGGGGTCTGGTGTCACAGAGCATCATGTGTTGGACAGTGTTGAAGAATGTGTTGAGGGGTCTGGTGTCACAGAGCATCATGTGTTGGACAGTGTTGAAGAATGTGTTGAGGGGTCTGGTGTCACAGAGCATCATGTGTTGGACAGTGTTGAAGAATGTGTTGAGGGGTCTGGTGTCGTAGAGCATCATGTGTTGGACAGTGTTGAAGAATGTGTTCAGGGGTTTGGGGTCCTGAACCACATGGACATTCGTCAGTATGGGTGATTTTGAGCCGATTGAGGTGGCTCAGCAGTCTGCAGTGGCCAGTCCTCATCCGGAAGAGGGTTGTTTGCTGGTGTCTGTTGAGCTGGTGGATTTTATCAACACCAGTCTTCACCCTGCCTTCTCTTCCACTGGGACTGGTAGTGGTTGTGGGTGATTGTTTTTGCTTCTCTGTAGGTCACTGGGTGATTGAACTGCTCCATTCTGCTGCCTGCTTTGGAGAGAGCGTCAGCCTTCTCGTTTCCAGTGATCCCACAGTGAGATGGTACCCATTGAAGTGTGACGGAGGACTGTTTTGAGAGATCATGGAGGGTTTTCTTGATGCTCTTCAGGTCTCGTTCACTTCTGGTGCTTTGGAGTGCCTGAAGCAGAGATCTACAGTCAGTGAAGAAGACCACTTTCGGTGGCGGGTTGGCAGACTTTGCAATGATCTTGGTTGCATGTTTCAGAGCTGATGTTTAATTCATTTTCTTCACGGCCGTTCAATTTGGATCGTTTAGTTCCCACATATGCGCTATCGTGAAACCCACTCACCTCCTCCTCTTTTGCATCTCCTTCCTTCCCCATCCATCCCTCCCTCCCATTCCTTGACCGTAGCAAGGCTTCACGCGGCAGCAAAGGTAGCACGCAGGCAGGATTTCACAAGTGGGCTGCTACAGCCAAAGTTCTATTTGCTGCCTACCCCCTCCCTCCCTCCTCTCCTCCCCTCCCTCCCTCCCTCTCTCTCTCTCTCTCTCTCTCCTCAGTCCTCTCTCTCTCTCTCTCTCATCTCTCTCGTATGTCTGTCTCTTTATCTGTCTCTCTCTCTCTGGGTGTTTCCAGCTGTGTTGGCCGAGTAGTACAAATACAATCACTGCCCCTTTTGTCCCCCCCCCCCCCCCCCCCCCCTCGGCTAGGCTTACGGGTTCACTTGTAATATTTACATAAAATCATCAGTGAACAGACAGACTTGTAAACCATGAAGTTTCCAACAATGCTTTGTAAAATGTTCAAGTCAAACAAGAAACACAAAGATAAAGTAAAACGAGAGTAGTACAAGAAGAAAAAACAAGCACACAAACAAACTTTACAAACGTTTAGAGTTACAAAAACGAACAACTAGTTTACCAAAACTCAGAGCACATTCTGCATGTTTACACACACACAAAGACGTGCACGCACGCACGCACCGCACAAACACATGCGCGCGCGCACACGCACGCACACACGCACACACACACACACACACACCACACACACACACACACACACACGTGCGCGTGCACACACACACACATGAACACAAGAGCAAATGGCACATTTTCAGAGATGCAAAGCACATACTGACATAGGCCTAAAACATTCGAATTACAGAATGGCAGACATATCCAGACAAACACAATTTCGTGCACATCACATCAATATATTGAGCATGCTGTGTTGTATGTAAATGTAGATGTGGGTGTGTTTTAAATTGTAAGTACGTTCATGCAAATCAGAATACAAGCATGCAACAGCGATTTTCAATGTTAATATGTTAGCTGCATTGACAATTTGCACAATGAAACCTCTATTTTAAGACTAAAAAAAAGCCAGGAATAAAATCGATTCTAAATTGGAGGGGGTCAGGTCAATAATGGATGTAGTTGTTGCTTGCTTTACACTAATTACAGAAAGAGTTAAACACCTGTGTCCGGAAAGTCAGTTTCCAATGAAAGGATGGTTTGGTGTGTGTGTTTTTTAACAGAGGGTCTTATGATAGAGGTTTGACTGTCAAATGACTTATCTGTCGATGAGCAGCTAATCCAGAAGGCAGCACGTAGGATGATTCAGTCTCAGCACAACACAACACACTCAACACAATGAGGGCTGATTTCTCCAGCTGTCAGTCTCATCAATTCACACAAAACACAATATTGGCAACCTTTTTTAAACACTTTGTTAAAGAATTCGTCGATCTTGCCAATCCACAACTAAACACATGAATGTTTTTCACTGGGGGGTGGGGGGGGGGGTGTCTCTCTCTCTCCTCTCGCTCTCTCTCTCCCCCTCTCTCTCTCGAGTCTCTCCTCTCTCTCTCTCTCTCTCTCTCTCTCTCTCTCTCATAACATGTAGGTAAAAAGATGTGTGTGCGTGTGCGTGCGTGCGTGCGTGCGTGTGTATGTGTGTGTGTGTGTGTGTGTAGTGCAATTGGGCGATACTAATGTTTGTAATGCTTATTTACGTTGTTGATCATTCCTTTTGTTCTCTTTTCTTTTTCCAAAGTGAAAGTTCTTCAAAAGTATTGGGGGATTTTACAGGGAAGCCCACAGTCAGCTGACTGACTTTCCTATCAAAGTGAAGCATCCTACATCTATGTGTATGTTTTCTTGCGCCTCTTTGTCTTGGAAGGGGCCATGGCAGACTGCAGGACTGGTGACACCAAGGCCATGTGCTCCCTCATGATGAGTTCCAGTCTGTCTTGCTCCTTCTTCATCCCCACTGCCCTCCTTTTCAGCTTGTTGATGACAGCGTGGGCGTCCTCCCCTCCCTGTTCCCCGTGTAGGCCTAGTCCAAATCCCCACCTAGTCATGAATGGTATGACATGGTATTCCAGAATGTGCTGTTTGGGTGTTATGGATTGTGAAGGGAAGTTTTGTCTGAAGAACCTCATGTAATTGTCAATGTTCCTCTGTATGTCCTGGACGTTGCCGTCGTCTCTGGACCGCAGTGGCTCAATGTGGGAAACAGACTTGTGGACTGTTGCGAACAGAGAGTTGAGCTGCTGGAAGGTAGAGCTGATCTTCTCCGCTCTTTTGATGAGTGTTTGATCCTCCTCCCTCTCCTCCTCCTGGCCAACCAACTCCTTCGTCTTCGTTGTAACACTCTGGCAAATCCTCTCAGTGACAGGCTCTTGCAGGTATTTGTGACAGTGGTTGCCAACGAAGGAGCGTCCATGGTAGGCTTGGACGTGGATGTCGTTTTGCTGGAGAACCACATCCAGATGGGCCGTCACAGGACCAGACAGCAATGGCAAGTCCTGGTCCTCTTTCAGTTCGTCAATTTCTTCCTCCAGGTCCCATATTTTATCCTGAAGCCTTTGCTGCCTAGCAGCAAACTGAGCTAAAATCTCATCCTCGTCTGGATCACGCAGCACAAACACTCCTTCAATGCGCATCTTCTTGTCTTCCTTCCGTTTGATCTGCTCCCAGGTTTTGATGTATTCACCGAAGATGGTGGTGTCGTCAACCTCTCTGTTCTTCTCAGCCAGTCGTTTTCCTATGAGCATATCCAGTTTGTGGCACTCCACTTCCAGGAGGACGTGATGCTTCTTCACGATCCCTAGCAGCAGGTGAAGGTAGGGTGGTGCCACGTGAGACAGCTCTAGTTTCCAGATGGGACTGAACGTCACATTGTAGTGGTACTTGGCTTTCTTTTTGTCCTTTCCTGTCCCCAGATATTTCCTATAATCAACACAGATGTTGGCCACTGATCTCTGTGGGATGTTTCCCTGCTGGTGCTCTCTGGGAACTTTGATTTGGCCTTTTGACGCCTTACACCAGAGACAGGGGTGGGTGCTCTGGGCACCCGAGATTCCATACATCTTCAGCTGGAAGTCATAGTCTCCAAACATGAACAGAATCACTTTCTTGCCCCTCCACCTCATGTTTTGCAGTGCCTCCAGTTGTTGCCTGAATGGATACAGCATTGTCCTGAGGTTTGCTGGGCTGTCCTTGGCATTGACAATAGCCACGAGGAATGTGTTGGTTTTGGAGTTTGGGTGTGGAAGATTGGCCACCTGCATCATCAGTTTGAACGTGCCGCCCCCGTGGTCACCACCGATCTTGACCCACACTTCACCTGCAGGGATCGCTCCACTATGCCATGACAGACTGCCGTTGTCGTTGTACTGGTCCAGGACATTGGACAGGAACAGTGGGATGTCTGTGATGTACGTGACTGGTATGGCTTGCTGTCCTATTTCTGTGATCATCTCTCTTTTCTCTGTTTCAAATTCACACAGCTGTAACTCTTTCTGTAGTTTCCTTTGTTTATGCTCACCTTCAATTTTTACCCCCATCCTCTTCAAAAACCTACTTTGGATCCTATGCTGAGACCAGCTCAGCCCTACTGATGTTCTGAGAGCTAACGCCTGCTTTCCTGTCAACCGTGCGTTTTTTAACCCAGCTGCTTCCAGTACCTTTGTTTGTGTTGGTTTGCGCGTCCTCTTCAGTTCTTTCCCCTGCTGTCTGATCTCATCTTTTTCTGTGCCCCCAGACATGTCCATCCTGATCTTACTCATCAGTAGCGCCCTCCTCTTGCATTGTGGTGATGATGCCACTGCTGAAGGTTTCCTATGCTTTATTATTCTTTTCAAGATGATTGGCTGACCCCTAGTTCTACATGCTACTGTCCTTCCGTCGCTTGAGTGTTCCATTTTAAGCCGGGCTATGTGAGTGAAGCACTGTTCTTCTGCTAGTGTCAAAGGCCATTTGATGTCTTGGGTAGGGCGCAGTGGTGGCTGCTTCAAAGGCGAGGTGCCGCAGTCCACATAGGTGCTGGTGTTTGACAGTGAACTGTTTCCAGGTGTGCTACAGACTGACGATTCAGCTGACATGTTTAGTGAGGGCAGAAGTATACGCTTACTTTTGGGTGTTGATGTACTGGGGCCAGGCTCAACAAACGGTGAATCAGTAGATAGATTCGCAGCACTAGTGCCTTGACCAGAACTTGTCGTCCCACAGGCCCCATTGTCTGAACTGCTTGTTTGCTTCCTGGGTTTTACTACAAAATGAGACTCAAAATGAGCACAAACTGTACAGTCACTTTTTGCTGCAGAAGGGTTAAAATCTGACCAAATCGAAGAGGACGTTCGGATTTTGCTCATTGCACGATGGTATGGAGCATCAGACTTCGATTGCTTGAATCGTTTCAACTGAAGGAAGCAATTTCTGCACATGGTTTCTGAATGTTGGGAGTGACTGTCGCCCAAAATGTCCAGACCATAGGAACTCTTTATGTTGTCTGCATGTGGCCTACACGAACGTACCTTTGCATCATGTTTACTTTTCTTTGATCTCTCTCCACACAGTCTACAAAGCGCGTGAAGTCTCCTTAAATGAACAGCTTGGGTGTGCACAGTGTCAGCCATGCTTTCACAGGGAACTTCACGACCAATCTCAGTATGCAATGCGTTGCGCCAGCAACAATAGTGTGTATATTTCTTTAATTGCTTTGCTTACTGTTACTGTTACGCACGTGCGCTCTGCGCGCGCGCGCGCATGTGTGTGTCTTTGTGTGTGCTTGTGTGTGTAGGTGCAGGTGTATCTGCCTGCTTGTGTGTATATGAGTGTGTGTGTGTGTGTGTGTGTGTGTGTGTGCGTGCGTGCGTGCGCGCGTATGTGTGGTGGGTGTGTATGTTAGTATTCCTTAGTATGTTAGTTTGTTGGCGTCTGTAAATGAAGGCGTGATTAATGTATTGAGAGATAAACAATTAAAAGAGAGTAATATCATAGAGACAGACAAAGTGTGTGTATGCGTGTGTACGTTCGTGCGCGCGTATATGTTAATATTTCTCTTGAAATAGGCCTACGTTTTAATTTTATGCAGTTTGTTGGCGTCTGTAATTACAGCGTGATAGAAAGAGAAGACACATTTCAATTAAAAGAAAGTTAAAAAAAATACGGGAGAGAGAGAGAGAGAGAGAGAGAGAGAGAGAGAGAGAGAGAGAAGAGAGAGAGAGAGAGAGAGAGAGAGAGAGAGAGAGAGAGAGAGAGAGAGAGAGAGACAAGAGAGAGAGAGAGAGAGAGAGAGAGAGAGAGAGAGAGAGAGTTAAGAGGAGGGAGAGGGGGGAGCGAGGGGGGGGGGGGCGAGAGGGGGTGAAGGCAGAAGATGGCAACAAGGTCGCTGGCAGCTTGCTTACTACACACGCGCGCAGCAGTGCAGCAAGGCTTGGTGGCTTGAAGAGTATAGCCTAGTAAAGAGTGTTCCTCTTTGCTTTGTGCTGTGGAGAAACTACACACTGACACTAGTTGTCTTTCAATTTAAATTGCTCAGCTACCGTTCGACTGAGCACCTAACTAACTACACACTTTAAACACAAGATGACTCTAGAACTTATATGTAAAAGCACACTTATCAACACTGGCTACTTTAGACAGAACACGCCGAGGAAAATGCCACATAAATCTGTGGTACTGAGGGAAAAACCTAGGCCTTTAAAATAGCGCGCACTGCTGTTCTATTCCAACCCTGACTGCTATAATGTACACAAACCGTGGTTTATTAATTAACACTAATTACACCACAACTAGCTTTTAGGTTCGAATCACTGTTCACACAATGCTGTTCACCACACACCTATGTATGCTCACACCAAAAATTTTGGCAAATCGAAAGTCTGTTTAGAAGCAGTGGACGAAAACATACGGAGCACAAATTCCACTCTGTTTTCCCACTTGTTTCTGGCGCTTCCAAGAGGTTGAGTCATTCGCATTTCCCGCCTCTGGAAGCCTAGCCGGCAGCAACTAAAGAGTCTGCAAATGCCAGTTTTGTAAAGCCGTGTCTTGTTATTTATAATTTTGCATATACAAGGTTCAACACAAAACAAGCAATCTAAGATTATTCAATATGCATTGAAAACAAATAATCTTTCCATACGCTGTGCTACAAACCAGGTTTCATTCTGTTGACAATGGCGGCAGTGCAGTGACAGGCTGCCTGGTGCGTGATGGAATCCTCTGTTTTCAAAGCCAACTGTGGTAGCTGAGATAGCACTGGACCCAGCACAGACATATTCTGAAACAATGAACAAATAGCAATTAACAGGACTAATAATTACTTTGAAGCCAATATAGAGAAACAGCAAAACAGTCCAAATGCACAGATTTTGAATATACTTTGTATGCAAAATACCCTTAGCCAATTAAGGACTTTTAAGCATAATTATGTTTGTGTTCAGCAGAGCTGAATGTAAAAAAGGATTTATACTTATATCATATACCTTGTATAAATACAATTTTGTTTATTTGTTCATTGATGTTAAGATAAGTGGGGTGATATTGTGAACATTGCCTTAAAGGCAGGTGATATTGTAAACTACACATTGCCTTAAAGGCAGGTGATATTGTGAACTACACATTGCCTTAAAGGCAGGTGATAGTGTAAACTACACATTGCCTTAAAGGCAGGTGATATTGTAAACTACACATTGCCTTAAAGGCAGGTGATATTGTGAACTACACATTGCCTTAAAGGCAGGTGATAGTGTAAACTACACATTGCCTTAAAGGCAGGTGATATTGTAAACTACACATTGCCTTAAAGTCAGGTGATATTGTAAACTACACATTGCCTTAAAGGCAGGTGATATTGTAAACTACACATTGCCTTAAAGGCAGGTGATAGTGTAAACTACACATTGCCTTAGAGGCAGGTGATAGTGTAAACTACACATTGCCTTAAAGGCAGGTGATATTGTGAACATTGCCGTAACCCTTTCACCACCAATGTCGCATTTTTGCACCACAATGATTTAACACCCATGTCATTAAAACCCTTGAATTCAGGGTCTATTATTCAATGACATTGTGTTCCTAAATTTGGGCAGTAAGGATTGACCCTATTCTAAATGTGTCACAGAGAAATCCCACAACATTGCAGATGAAATCTTTTCTGTAGCCAAGCAAGTTTAATTGAAATTTGTGGCTCAAAGATGGCTGGTGGCGAAAGGGTTAAAGGCCTAAGGCCATACATGTGAAATGCTTTTGTTTCTTGTCTTCCATTTTCTTGTCTCCTTACTGCATTCAGCCAACACATTCCGATTTCAGAGAAGCTCAAAGAGAAACACTCTTAAACAGAGTTTCTTGATAAAAGACAAGAGAATGTGCCAAGGCAGAACAATACTAGATGACAGTAAAGGAAAGGAAAAGGCAGAGTCAATACTAGATGACAGTAAAGGAAAGGAAAAGGCAGAACAATACTAGATGACAGTAAAGGAAAGGAAAAGGCAGAACAATACTAGATGACAGTAAAGGAAAGGAAAAGGCAGAACAATACTAGATGACAGTAAAGGAAAGGAAAAGGCAGAACAATACTAGATGACAGTAAAGGAAAGGAAAAGGCAGAACAATACTAGATGACAGTAAAGGAAAGGAAAAGGCAGAGTCAATACTAGATGACAGTAAAGGAAAGGAAAAGGCAGAACAATACTAGATGACAGTAAAGGAAAGGAAAAGGCAGAGTCAATACTAGATGACAGTAAAGGAAAGGAAAAGGCAGAGTCAATACTAGATGACAGTAAAGGAAAGGAAAAGGCAGAGTCAATACTAGATGACAGTAAAGGAAAGGAAAAGGCAGAGTCAATACTAGATGACAGTAAAGGAAAGGAAAAGGCAGAGTCAATACATCATCGGCATCGTTTTGCGTTAAATGCTCCATGTGCCAGACATATCATTCATCGCAGTAAAACTAGCGCCATGTTTTCACTGACCGCATTATCCCAGCAAGGCACAACCGCCAGCAACAGTTGAACTAGTCTGCTCTGTTGCCATGGGGACCAGTCCTGAAATCACCACAAGATGCACCCCTTAAAATTCTATGAATTAAAAATTGCAGCATAAATTATCTCCTTCTAATTCAAACAGTTCAGTGTCTTCATTGAAACAAATTTGTCCTCTGATTCTATAAATGTGTTGTATTCAAACATGACACTCTAGGATAATGTCATCTGAAAACAAAAAGGTCAACAATTACAAATATATCTAGGGGGAAGAAAAGAAAGATAGTGATGCTAACCTTTGACTGTAAGACATTAACCGTTCATACAACATTTCAATGTTCATATCAATATCTGCCCAACATAACAGAAATAAGGATATTAAACTTGGTGGCCTTACCTTGAAAGGAAAACACTGATGGTTTGAGTCGTTTCCAAATCCATTCAGCAGAGCGGTGACAGATAAATTGGTGGCCTTACCTTGAAAGGAAAACACTGATGGTTTGAGTCGTTTCCAAATCCATTCAGCAGAGCGGTGACAGATAACTTGGTGGCCTTACCTTGAAAGGAAAACACTGATGGTTTGAGTCGTTTCCTAATCCATTCAGCAGAGCGGTGACTATGTGACTGACCAGGGTCTGAGCTGTGCTGAAAATAGATCAATAAATAAACAAACAAGTGAAAAGAAGAAACAAACAAATAAATAAATGAATACATAACTGACAGAGGAAAACACTCTAGACTGCAGTACCGAAGATAACATTCATTATTGTAAAACATTGAAAACATCTGTAGCAATGGTATTACCTTACGCACATATGCACGCACACGCGCACACACACACACACAACACACACACGCACACACGTACCACGCACACGCACACACACACACACACACACACACACACACACACACACACACACACACACACACAACACACGCACGCACACACACACACACACACACACACACACGCACACACACACGCACACGCACACACACACACACACACAACCACACACCACACACACACACACAATGACACCACACTCAGTAAGACACAAGAACCACATGAAAGAATGCATGAAACATGCCAACAGAAATTCACTTAGGAAACAGGTGGTTAGAACTAAAGACGTGGGATGGGGCTCAGTGTTGGAATTTATAGCAATTCATGAAATTGGTCAAGATAACTTTTGATCATTTTTTTAAAAGGTAACAGTGTTGCTTTAACTTTAAAACTGAGAGAGAGAGAGAGAGAGAGAGAGAGAGAGAGAGAGAGAGAGAGAGAGAGAGAGAGAGAGAGAGAGAGAGAGAGAGAGAGACAGAGAGACGAAAGACAGAGAGACGGAAGACAGAGAGAGACACAAAAAAACAAAAAAATAGAGACAGAGAGACTCAACTGTTCCTCCATGTTCAGCACAGCCGACTGTAGCCCCAGCACCACATGATTCAACATTTCACCGTGACTTTTGGCCTTGACCTCTGGCCAGGTGCGGCAGCAAGGCCACAGAAAGGTCATCAGGTCAGGGAGCAGGGAGGTCAGCAGGGAATGCTGGGATAGGTGACCGGAGGACAGAACTGTGCGTAGACTGTGGGAGAGAGACACCATGGCCTCTTCTTTACCTGCAAACATCATTGAAATACATATCATCATTATCAGCGTTGTTACTTCTGTTCCATTGAATGAGTAATGTTGTTGACACCATGGATGTGTGACATCGATGCCTCATCTCACTGTCTGGGTCCACTGTGGACAATACCTCATCTCATGGACATCATACCTCATCTCATGGACATCATACCTCATCTCATGGCATCATTGGGTCCGCTGTGGACAATACCTCATCTCATGGACATCATACCTCATCTCATGGACATCATACCTCATCTCATGGACATCATACCTCATCTCATGGACATCATACCTCATCTCATGGACATCATACCTCATCTCATGGCATCATTGGGTCCGCTGTGGACAATACCTCATCTCATGGACATCATACCTCATCTCATGGCATCATTGGGTCCGCTGTGGACAATACCTCATCTCATGGACATCATACCTCATCTCATGGACATCATACCTCATCTCATGGACATCATACCTCATCTCATGGACATCATACCTCATCTCATGGACATCATACCTCATCTCATGGACATCATACCTCATCTCATGGACATCATACCTCATCTCATGGACATCATACCTCATCTCATGGCATCACTGGGTCCGCTGTGGACAATACAGAAAGTTGTATCCTCTCTCCTATTCCTCTGGACAACAACTGTCTAAGAACAAAAGCAAATGCATCTCTCTCCCTCTCCCCTCCCCCCCCCCCCCCCCCCCCCCCACTATTCTCTCATTCTCTTAGACTCTATTACTGGAAGTCTAAATCTGGTTTGACAAATTTCTAAAATGTTGCCTAATCATAAACTATTTCTGATATCTGATGGCGATCCTCTCTCTACTTCCTTTTAACAGTCAGCTGACATTTTGTACTGTTGCACAACAACTCCCGCAGTGGATGATGGCCCCACCCCCACCCCAAACATCATTTGACACCATAAAATATGCATGCAACGCCCCCCTCACACATACACACACAAACTTGCATGCAAGCCCCCATCCATCACACGCACACGCACACACACACACACACACTGATGACCACACACACACACACTGTGACACAACACACACACACTGTGACACACACACACACACACAGTGACACACACAAACACACACTCACCTGTCACATAGCCCTTCAAAAGCCCCATCAACACCTGACACACTTTCTCTGCAGTCTGGTTGTCAATGGCGACAGCCCCCAGCAATGAGGCGCTGCAGTCTACTTTGGCCAGATCTCCGCTGTCCTGGGAGGGAGTTAGGTCTGCACAGACAATGACACACCTTCAACTACACACAGTCTGCACAGACAATGACACACCTTCAACTACACACAGTCTGCACAGACAATGACACACCTTCAACTACACACAGTCTGCACATACAATGACACACCTTCAACTACACACAGTCTGCACAGACAATGACACACCTTCAACTACACACAGACAATGACACACCTTCAACTACACAGTCTGCACAGCTACAATGACACACCTTCAACACAGTCTGCACAGACAATGACACACCTTCAACTACACACAGTCTGCACAGACAATGACACACCTTCAACTACACACAGTCTGCACAGACAATGACACACCTTCAACTACACACAGTCTGCACAGACAATGACACACCTTCAACTACACACACACAGACAATGACACACCTTCAACTACACACAGTCTGCACAGACAATGACACACCTTCAACTACACACAGTCTGCACATACAATGACACACCTTCAACTACACACAGTCTGCACAGACAATCTGCACAGACAATGACACACCTTCAACTACACAGTCTGCACAGACAATGACACACCTTCAACTACACACAGTCTGCACAGACAATGACACACCTTCAACTACACACAGTCTGCACAGACAATGACACACCTTCAACTACACACAGACAATGACACACCTTCAACTACACACATCTCCACCCAGAGGCTCAGCAAAAGAGTCCTATAATCTTTTAAAGGATCTATTCAATGTTGTTTTGGGTGATAAATCGTTTCAAATCGCTTATCGGTCTAAAGCAGTGTTGTGCTTATTATTACAGTGGAGGACACTCGACACAAAACTCAGGGGACAAAGATTTGTTTTGTGTTAACCAGTATTTTGTGCTAAGCATTCAGTGATAATAAAGTGGGGCTTTGTCAGTTCAAACAGATTGTTATGCGTTAACCCATATTTCATGTTTTCCAGCGTTGTGTTCAGTGTACTCGGCTGTAGATTAAAGAAAAGGTATTTATGATCTACCTTGGCTATATCTTCATTAATCTCCAAGTCATCTAAAGCCGCAATCAAACTGATTTTTAATTTGAAGTGGGAGTTCTGACGCTAAAATTTGCAGCATCTTTTCATCCAATAAGAATATGGGGAACCATTTTCCTGACAGATTGGGCTCAGTAGCTACAGTTTTCAATCAGTTTCGCTTGAATTTCAATTTGATGTAAATGCAGATGGTATATAGTGTACAAAGAACTCACTGTTGTGTATGACCCGACAGAGGCTGTCGATGACTCTCTGCGCCAGCTGTGGCTGATGGTGGACCGCTCTGCTGACAGCCTTCCTGCTCTCCTCTCTGGCAAGGTGAAACAGAAACATGGTCAGAACACAACCAACAGAAGAAGAGAGTCAAACTAAAAGATGATATGGTGGATGAAGCCAAAACTAAAATGGTGGATACACATTCAAAATGTCACAAACGTTAAATCTAAAAAAGAAAAAGGAAGCATTAGACGCAGAAGGCTCATGCGATTATCCGCAAATAAGAAAAAGAAAGTAAAAAATAAGCGGATGGGATAAACGCATGCATATTTGTCTCTTTTCTGCTTGATTATTGGGGATAAACGCATGCATATTTGTCTCTTTCTGTTGATTATTGGGGATAAGTGCATGCATATTTGTCTCTTTCTGTTGATTATTGGGGATAAACGCATGCATATTTGTCTCTTTCTGTTGATTATTGGGGATAAGTGCATGCATATTTGTCTCTTTCTGTTGATTATTGGGGATAAGTGCATGCATATTTGTCTCTTCTGTTGATTATTGGGAATAAGTGCATGCATATTTGTCTCTTTCTGTTGATTATTGGGGATAAACGCATGCATATTTGTCTCTTTCTGTTGATTATTGGGAATAAGTGCATGCATATTTGTCTCTTTCTGTTGATTATTGGGGATAAGTGCATGCATATTTGTCTCTTTCTGTTGATTATTGGGTATAAGTGCATGCATATTTGTCTCTTTCTGTTGATTATTGGGAATAAGTGCATGCATATTTGTCTCTTTCTGTTGATTATTGGGTATAAGTGCATGCATATTTGTCTCTTTCTGTTGATTATTGGGTATAAGTGCATGCATATTTGTCTCTTTCTGTTGATTATTGGGGATAAACGCATGCATATTTGTCTCTTTCTGTTGATTATTGGGTATAAGTGCATGCATATTTGTCTCTTTCTGTTGATTATTGGGGATAAGTGGGATATTTGTCTCTTTGCGTTGCCTTTTGCAGTGCATGCATATTTGTCTCTTTCTGTTGATTATTGGGAATAAGTGTGCAAATTTGTCTCTTTCTGTTGATTATTGGGAATGTGCATGCATCTTTGTCTCTTTCTGTTGATTATTGGGGATAAGTGCATGCATATTTGTCTTTCTGTTGATTATTGGGTGGATAAGTGCATGCATATTTGTCTCTTTCTGTTGATTATTGGGAATAAGTGCATGCATATTTGTCTCTTTCTGTTGATTATTGGGAATAAGTGCATGCATATTTGTGCTTTCTTTCTGTTGATTATTGGGGATAAGTGCATGCATATTTGTCTCTTTCTGTTGATTATTGTTGTTGTCATGTCGTGCATGCATATTTTGCTCTCTTTCTGTTGATTATTGGGTATTGTGCATGCATATTTGTCCCTTTCTGTTGATTATTGGGAATAAGTGCATCCCTATTTGTCTTTCTGTTGATTATTGGGAATAAGTGCATGCATATTTGTCTCTTTCTCTCTCTGTTGATTATTGGGAATAATTGCATGCATGCATATTTGTCTCTCCTCTTTCTGTTGATTATTGGGGATAAGGGTGCATGCAACGTTTGTCTCATGCATATTTGTCTCTTTCTGTTGATTATTGGGTGCATAAGTGCATGCACATTTGTGCATATTTCTCTTCTGTTGATTATTGGGGATAAGTGCATGCATATTTGTCTCTTTCTGTTGATTATTGGGAAATAAGTGCATGCATATTTGTCTCTTTCTGTTGATTATTGGGAATAAGTGCATGCATATTTGTCTCTTTCTGTTGATTATTGGGGGAAATAAGTGCATGCATATTTGTCTCTTTCGGGTTTGTTGATTATTGGGTATAAGTGCATGCATATTTGTCTCTTTCTGTTGATTATTGGGTAATAAGTGCATGCATATTTGTCTCTTTCTGTTGATTATTGGGGATAAGTGCATGCATATTTGTCTCTTCTGTTGATTATTGGGAATAAGTGCATGCATATTTGTCTCTTTCTGTTGATTATTGGGAATAAGTGCATGCATATTTGTCTCTTTCTGTTGATTATTGGGGATAAGTGCATGCATATTTGTCTCTTTCTGTTGATTATTGGGGATAAGTGCATGCATATTTGTCTCTTTCTGTTGATTATTGGGAATAAGTGCATGCATATTTGTCTCTTTCTGTTGATTATTGGGAATAAGTGCATGCATATTTGTCTCTTTCTGTTGATTATTGGGGATAAGTGCATGCATATTTGTCTCTTTCTGTTGATTATTGGGTATAAGTGCATGCATATTTGTCTCTTTCTGTTGATTATTCCTTATTGGGAATAAGTGCATGCATATTTGTCTTTCTTTCTGTTGATTATTGGGAATAAGTGCATGCATATTTGTCTCTTTCTGTTGATTATTGGGAATAAGTGCATGCATATTTGTCTCTTTCTGTTGATTATTGGGAATAAGTGCATGCATATTTGTCTCTTTTCTGTTGATTATTGGGAATAAGTGCATGCATATTTGTCTCTTTCTGTTGATTATTGGGAATGTGCATGCATATTTTCTTTTCTGTTGATTATTGGGAATAAGTGCATGCTATAGCTTTGATTTGCTGTTGATAACTGTTGACATGCATAAGTGCAGACGATTGTCTTTCTTTCCCTGTTGAATTTATTGGGGAAATTAAGTGCCCAAAATCATGCAATATTTTTTTGTCCCTCTTTTCCCTGTTTTTTGTTTAGTTGGGATAACGTGCAGCCCCATTTAAATCTTTTCCTTCGCTGGTTTTGATTTATTTTGGACATAAATGCATGCACAGATATTTGTCCCTTTCTGTTTTTTTGATTAGTTGGAAAATAAGCTGCACTGCATAAATTTGTGGTCTTATCTTCTTCACTGTTGATTATATTGGTAAATCTAAGGCATGCCAAATATTTGACCCATTTTTCTGCTTGATTATTGGGACATAAGTGCATGCCAAATGCAATCGGTTTTTTCCTTTCTGTTTGATTATTAGGGAAGTAACGTTGCAAAAGATGGCTCCGTCACCATATATGTGAATAATTGGGAAATAAGCCGCCAGACTGCCCTATATTTGTCCCGCAAATCCCACCTCTTTGATTCTTTGGGAATGAGTTGCAATGCAGTGAAGAGTTTTCTTCCTTTCCCCTTACAATTGTTGATTATTTCCATATTCGCAAACATATTTTGTCACCCCCTCTTTTTTTCAGTTATTCTTGGGAAAATTAAGTGGGTGCAAAATGCAATATTTTTGGTCCCTCTTTTCCCATTATTTTCACGATATTTCAATATAGATCTGTCAGTAGATTTACTACAGTCTGTACTCACAATAGTCGTGCGCGCATGCATGCATGCACGCACACACACCAACGCAGCACCGCTGATTGTGTAATTGCATCACACTGCACCACTAAACGCATGGTATAAATATATTAGATGATTTACCTTTTCTCCCCTACCATTATAAGATTGATTGTGTATATGACACAAATCGCAGAGACATCACAATATTACTTCGCAATGTGTAATTTATCACACGTTTGCACTACACAGCCCATTCTACATCTCATGCTACGTGAACGCTATCTTACAACACTATCACACTCACATCAACACACCACACACACACACTCTACACACACACACAACTATGATCTGCGCGTAATTAGCACATGCTACTTAGGATATTACATTGCGCGCTGTCGAGTAGCACTCGCGGCACGGCGCCAAGTATTCTTTCTTTAAGGTATTTTGAGGACACGTGTATAATTAGACACTATCTACACAACACAACACGCACGCTCACGCAGCCATGACTTGCAGTGCTTTTTGCACACACGATGTGCCGCTGGTGCACCATGTCAGACGTTCTCGCACATGGAGGTTCAATCGACACTAACACACACACACACTACAGCACAGGCGACACCGTCCTTGACCGATGCATTGTGCACAACGCTTACTTAGTTTATGCTTTGAACTAACATGAGTGCCATCAGTAACAAAGTAAGGTATCTCAGGACCACCCGTAATAGACAGCACAAAAAGAAGCACCGCTGACGCAGCCAACTTGTGCTTTTTGCCTACGATGTGCCTTTGACAGTCATTCAGTCCACCGTGATTGACAGAAAAACTAGACTCGCACACTGTGCAGTAGGAATAATCTGGCCCTTTTTAAATCCTCTGCAGCACTGGAAACTTCTCAGCGTACTTGGCTTTGCATGCTTGGTGGGCAGGAATTGAAGCCGTTTTTGGTTTTTTTGCTTCAGAACGAGTCGATCCTGAGTCGCTATCGCTTGAATCCATTTAATGAGCTCGTGGCATGCGTTTCGACGCCATCTTTGAACAACAAAGTCACGCGAGACCTGTTTCCCGCCGAATGACGTCAGACAGTTTGTTCTCACGCGAACCGACTAGGCTTCAATGAGGCAAGCCGACCTCAAACGAACCATTACTTGACAAAACAAAAATCGTAATTTTCGGAATCAGTTAACCGGAGTTTTTGTTGTTCAACCGTAGTGCCGTAGTTTGAGTTATAAATTTGTAGCAACTACGGAAAAAAAACGTAGTGGTAGAGAGCAATATGCTCACATAGAAAACAAACTCCATAAATCACAAAGCATGAGGAATAAATAAATAAAAGAGAAACTAATCCTCCTCCCCCTTGAAAGAAAACAAGAAAAAAGATGTTTGTAACTTGAAATGATGTTGTCTCCAACATAGCCTGATAAATAACCAAAATCCAAGCCCAGCTTTCGGTGCTTAATTAGCCTCTCACAGCGTGGATTGAAGTACTGCATGGTGATACTGATCATTTGTCCACTTTCCTAAGGACATCAAAGTGTGCAATGCCATAAATTAGCCTGTCTGAGTTGTTAAACTCACAATTCTTTGTCTCGTCAAACATAGTAAACGGTCTGGATCTCGCTTTAGACAAAGAATGTGGGTTAACAACTCAAGACATGCCTAATTTTATGCCCATTGCACACTTTGATGTCCTAGGAATTGGAACACATGATAGCATCACCAGGCAGTACTTGAATCCAGCGCTGTTGCGAGCTAAGATTTTGTGTGAATTTGTTTGGGTGACTCCATACTTTCATAGTGCCCTTCACACAGTCTTGGAAATTTGGCATAACTGGTCATGGTCATGTTTTTTGGCATCAGTGTGCAAAATTTCCAGTCGATATCTTTTTATTTATTCCTGAGAACATAAATTAACATAAATTGCCCCCCAAAAACGTATTAGCGTCACGCTTAATGCTGTATATGGCTGTGCGCATCAAGAAGGAGAATGTAGGACATCAACTGTCCCTGCCCCTCCCTACATGAGCACCATCTTGCTTGCCAGAGCTGGCAGACAGGAGGAAATGGTCCTGCCCTCCCTGACATGAGCACCATCGTGCTGGCCAGAGGCTGCAGACAGAGGGAAATGTCTGCCCTAACCTGACATGAGCACCATCTTGCTGCCATAGCTGCAGACAGGGAGGATGTCTCCCTACCTGACATGAGGCACCATTCTGCTGCCAAGAGCGCAGACCGGAGGGAATGTCTGCCCTACATGACATGAGCACCATCTGCTGCCAGGAGCTGCGACAGGAGGGGAAATGTCTGCCCTACATGCCGTATGAACATCATCAATGTAATTACGGAAATGTATGCCCTACTGAAATGAGCATCATCAATGTAAAATGTCTGCCCTACTGACATGAGCACCATCTGCTGCCAAGCTGCAGACAGGAGGGAGTCCCTCCTGCTCTGTTCCTCAGGGCTGAACACGTGCTGTGCAGCACAGCAGGAGGACAACCCCGCCACGCCAAGGGCACATAACTGGGGCCTCATGGGAAGTAAGCAGGCTTGATGGCAAAGCTCCACCAGTTGGCTTCGATGGGGAGAATGGGGCCCCAGTCCTGTGGATAATCAATCAACAAATATACGATCAAACGATCATGTAGCATCATCAATTAATATACAAATCAAACGATCAATGTTCAATCAATCCTCATAAATATTACGAATCAAACGATCAATGTATCAATCAATCATAAATATATGATCAAGCATCAATGTATCAATCATCAATCAATAAAGATATGAATCAATCGATCAATTGCAACAATCAATCAATACATATATTAATCAAGTCAGTCAATGCACAATCATCAATAAATATATGAATCAAACGCGTCATGCAACAATCAATCAATAAATATATGAATCAAGCGATCATACATCAATCAATCAAATAAATACATGAAGCAATCATCAATCATCAATAAAGAAAAAGAATGTCACCTTCACTGCCAGAGGAAAACAGCGAAATTATCAACTTTCTTACTATCAAATTTAACCTGCTGGTTGTTTAGACTCAATCGAGAAATGGTTCTATAGATATTCGTTTCCTGGACTTATCTAACCCCAAACCATCATACCAGGGCTATGACATCATCAATGACATCATCAATGACTCATCAATGACAATCATAATGACATCATCATGAACAAAGTGGTATGGAGGGGACAGAGGGGGGAGAGGCGGAGGGATAGTCCTGGTTCGGAACGATAGGTAGCGAAGGGGACGGGAGATTTCGGGCGGAGGAGGTGAGCCAGGCAAGGGGGAAGGGGAGCGGCCGAGAGAGCGGAAGATCGGGGAGCCGAAGCAGGGAAAGACGAGAGATAGGAGAGGAGGAGGAGAGGAGGAGGGGGAGAAGGATGAGGAAGGAAGAGGGAGTGAGGAAAAAGAGGGGGATAGAAGAGGATAGCGGAAGACAGGGAGAGAGAGGAGAGGAGGGAGGAAGGGGAGGGCGAGGGGGAGGAGACGGAGGAAGAGGAGAGGGGGAAGGGGGGGGGGGGGAGAAGGAGGAGAAAAGGGTGGGAGGGGAGAGGGGGGAGGAGGGAGAGAGGGGGGGGCGGGGAATCGAGGAAGGAGAGAGAGAGGGAAGAGAGGGAGATTAAAATAGAGAGAGGGAGAGG